>JASDQU011028151.1:6129-31538 GCA_032191745.1 Picea mariana
TTATTTATAATGACCAAAAATAAAACAAGAGTAAAAATTTCCAGTCACCAGTTGATTCTATGAAACATAGGGTTATAACAAACTACTCTATGGTTTTGACCAAAATCCATCTTGATATCTTGCTATAGGTATTTAGAAGACATAGGATGGCCTCATAGGGTTTGTAGTGGACTACATTAAGTTTCTCTCCTAGAGGGTTGCTACCTAGGATTTGTAGTGGACTACCCTAGGATTTAATTATTAAGTATTTCTCTTGCCTTTTCTCTCCATGTAAGTTGCATTTCCGACTCCATATGCCCAAGAAATCTACATGACAATAGTATTTTCTCTTGCAAAGTGATCTTAAACTCAAATTCCTTCCTCCTTTGATCTCTCATGTTATATTTAGGTTTTATTGCAATCCCTCTTCAATTTTCAACCATTTGTATCCTAGCATCTAGGCTTTGTGGCATCCTTCACCATAGAATACTCCTTTCCATCACTTATTGCATTATCATTGTAATTTCCATCCAACCAGGGCTTGACATCTTGAGTGTTTGAAGTTGTTTCATGTCATTTTGTAGTTCAAAAATAATTTTTCATCTAAACCCTAGTTTTAGCTTCCACTTTCAGTCTTCTTCATTGCATGATTACTTGTTTAAAGGGATATTATATTTTTGTTGTTGTAACTTGTCTTATTGTTGAAGTGATTATCTCTAAACACAAGTTTTATGAAAGATTTATCTTTTATTTTGATTTGTAGTGTTTTAGGACAATCGTTTGAAATACTTCACTTAGTAATTATCATTTACTATCTTAAACACCTCACACACAAATCTAGAATTGCTTAACCACCTTGTGTCTACCTTGAAATTTGATCTAAGTGGTGGTATATTTGAGTGACCACGATAGGAGGTTGTAGACTTGATTCAATCTTGTTATAGGATTCCTTGCGGTTACTAGTGAAGTCTCCCTTGTGTTGGATTTCAATCCTTCACTAAAATTAGGGAAGTAATTGCTAAGGTGACAGTGGCAAGTACTTCCATATGTTACATTTGTCTTGCATCTTGTGAAGGATTTTCACAAGTGCTATATTGGGTGATAATAAGAACCAGAGGTGCCTTCATTATGCTATAAAATAATTTTAATGTTCACTCAGAATTATTCTATTATTAATGAGAAACATCTATCTGGTTATTGAATTTAATGGCCTGGTGTTTAAATTGACTCCTCCCGAGGCCCACTACTTCTTTTGAGGTGTGAGGAATAAAATTTTTTATATTTCATATGTTATGTCCCTCATTGAATCTATCTATGATCCACACTCTAGCAGGAATATATAAGTATTATTGTGTGGTGGGAGTATAGAAGTAGTTTTGGGTGGGATGCAGTATAGTGTAGGAATCTATTTTCAACCCACCTGAAGTACTACATCCATGCTATATCCATTTATCCGAGAGAGTAATCTTACTAAAATGAAAAATTGTTTCATTATTCTCCTCTATTAGTGCATGAGAGATTGGAGATTAGTCAAATTGATCATTTTGGAATCACAACAAAGCGGTGGGAGGGAGATCTTACCTCTTGAATATTTCCTGTAGTTGGCCTCCTTTAATATCTCTAATAACTAAATGAATTCCCACTGACCTTGGATGAATCACCATCCATTCTATTTACCCCATCCACTCACTTTTATCGACCAACCTTCTTCTATTTCATTGTAAATTGATTGGTATTCATTCACGGGCTATTTTTTTCTTTCTTCAAGTTGTTCTTTTTTTTCAATTAGAAAATGAGGGAAAAGCAAGTCTATAACATATTATATATGTATTAACAACCCATATTTCAAACAACCAACCTTACTAATTAATGGTTTGGCTTCTAATTAACGTAAAGTTGTTAATACATAGATAATAGACTATGTTTATAGGCCTTATTAAAAAGTTGGGAGTCTTTATACCCTGGAAAGAAATAGGTTGCGACCACCATGAAGTTCATTTTCTCATGTATGGATCATCTTGAAATCAAAGATTTGTATGATGATATAGAAAAAGAAAAGTATTAAAATGTAGAGGTAATGAAATGAACCATGATAGTAGAATTAACTATTAACAAAGCTATTCTATTTTCCACCTCTAGAAATTAACATACTTGACCTGTGTGTGCATCACATAAAATAGATGAAGCTTCATTTTCTTCACTTAATCAAGCGAGTCTGGTTGGTTTTGACTCTAAATCCAAAACTAAAGAAAGCAATATTTTTCTACTTGATGGAAGGTAAGCATAATAAGATTGTGATTTGAATAATAGGAGGATATGAAATTTGGATAAATAAGTTGATTTCTCAAACGAAGATTGTTGTTGATAAGGAAAAAATACAATCTAGTTTCTATATGACATATACCTAATCTCATGTTTGTCCAAGTATACTTCCATATTTTTGGTTTTATGTCCACAAGGTCCCAATCAAATATAAGACCTCCCATACTCTCCTTGAATGGATCCCTTATGACACTACCTCTCATCTTTTATTTGTATAAGAGAATTGCATTAAAATCCCCACCTACAATAGTATTATTTATATATTCTAAACCTCTCAAGGCCAAAAACAAACTCCGACATTCCTCTTTTCCCCTCTAATGAACATGGATGTGGACATTGAAAATATGAAAATTCATACCTGAAGTTCAATTCAAGAGGTTGGAAAGAACCCAATGTTGCATGCTTTGAATGTGTATAATATCAAACATTGTATTATTCCATAGTGTGCATATTTCACCTGATGCTCATCTTTCTCTTACTACTACTCCTATGTTGTTTTTTTATTATTCCCTACCTGTATTTATCATTTCTACTTCATATAACGTAGTCTCCTAGATAAGGACTATGGTTGGCTTCTAATATCTAATAATATCCTTCAATGCTTATTCCTTGTGCCTATTTACCATGCCCCTATAGTTCTAGAAGACAAGAATCATTATTTAACTGATGGGGGTTTGAAGTTTCCACCCTGAAAACCTTCTAATGGAATTTGAGTTCCTAGATTTATTTTTTCTTGAAGTTTCATACCAATGCCTAAGGAGATTTTAATAGTTGTCTAAATCCCCAAGCTTTTTTTCTTTAATAGTTGTTTCCTCATGCTTTTCATTTAAGGTTTTCACCCATGCTTCTTTGGCAAGTATTCCTCCTTTAGTTCTTCCTCCTCATACTATTGTTGGGCCTTATTCCTTTTCATCACACCACTTGATTGAGGATAAAATTTGTTTGAGATTAATGTTGCTTCTTGCTGCTCTTGAGGGATATTACCTTCTAAAGTGAGAATGGATTCAACTTGAGATACTGACTACACAAAATATTAAGAGGTAATGATTGGAATGTGTGCTTCATTCTCTTTGGGAATGGGATCCAAAAGATACATGGATTCCTTTGAGGGGAAAGAAAAGGGACCGACTTCTTGTTGGGAAATCACTTCATACCTATTTGTTGTAGGGGATGATTTTGTTTTTTGAGTGTTATATCCTAAAGTCACCTAATTTGTGCTTAGTTTATTATTTGTTTGATGTGGCTTGATTCACAACATTTGTTTTGTAATATTTAGAAAAATTCCCATATTCATGACAAGTCTTGCACTTGAATGGTAGCTTCTTATAATCCAACTTCTAAATGATTTCTAGCTATCTAGATTGAAAATAATTGCCTATGGTAACCCTTTTTCTAAATTGATATCCACATAAATATGTCAACTATATCTTAAGGACAATTATCCTCTCCCAAAAATGGAACATTTATTACAAAGGGTTACTGGCACAAGAATGATGTCATTGTCAGACGGTTTCTCAAGATACAACCATGTATTGGTTAAATAAGAAGATCAACTCAAAACTACCTTCACCACCCCATGGAGAACTTTCATATATATGAGAATACCTTTCGGCCTTATGACTGTTGGTTCCACCTTTTAAAAGGAAATTGACTTTTCCTTTATGGATTTGATAGGGAATATTATAGAGACATACCATGATGAATTAGCGATTGTCTCTAAGGAAAGAAATGCACATATTGAACATGATAGAAATGTTTTTTAGTGGTGTAGGAAGTATGATATCTCCCTAAACCCAAAAAGGTCAATATTTGGTATTGATAAAGGTAAATTATTGGTTCATGTTGTCTCTAAGAATGGTATTAGTGTTGATCCAACAAGGATTGAATCTATAAGGAAAGTCCCTGCACCAATCAATATATATCATTTGATGAATATCATTAAGAATATTGTTGGTGAAAATAAGAAGGGTCGAGATAATAATATTAAGTATGCATTATGAATGGATCATACCATGACTGAGACTTCCACATGAAAAACCATGATTGAGTTAGTATATGGATTGGAAGCAAAGTTGCCCATAAACCTCCAAATTCGTGTCCTTTAGTTTGCACAACAATTTACAATTGATAAGGAGGCATTGCGAGGAACAATTGATGAACTCATATAGTTGGATGAAACTAGAAGACATGCTTTTGATCAAATGGTGAGGAATCAAGACAAGAATAAGGGAAAATTTGATCATAAAGAAATATAGAAGGATTTTGAAGAAGGTGACCTTGTACTTATGTGGGACAAGGGGAAAGAGAAGCATGGTATGGATAGGAATTTTGATAGTCTATGGATTGGTCCTTACAATATCAAGAATAAGTCTAGAATTGATTCCTTTTATCTTGTCACACCTAAGGGAAGGACACTACCGTTACCTATTAATGGATCCCTTCTTAAACCCTATTATGTAGAAGGAACCTAAATTATTAGGTTTAAAGTAGAATAGGATAATATTAGGTCATGTTGTGTTCTTTCATTTGATTGTATTTCCTTTTTATTGATGTTACTTATCAATTTATTCATGCATCAATGTTAGCTTAGCTTATACATTTAAAAAAAAAATGATATATTGATGAAAATGAAAATATTTACTTTCCACATTTTATTTTCACCTTTCCATATATCGGGGTGGATAACATCCCCCTTCCTTTTTGTATCGATTGCTTTAAGTTAGAATATAGTAGTAATTTATTTAGAGTGATACAAGTTGAAGGTGTTGGAGTACTAGATATTCTAAGGTTCTCATGCACTCTACGGTGAGCACATGTCCACAAGTTTGATCTAGATGCTACCCCCCTCTCACCTAGGGGTACCTAGAGGATATAATTCTCCATGATCCACATTGCAAAAAATGATACCAGAGATGATGATTAACATTCTAGATATGCAACATCTCCTTAGATTCCTCCCCCCTAATCATAGCTCAACTCATAAACTTGATGCGATGATGGTGGTCCAACACATGAGGTACATTAGTCATTGTTTCATATAAATTGTTACATTTAATTCATTACGAATTTAGGTGAGGATCATGAGTTGAAGTTAGATAATGGATCATGATTATTGGAAGTTATGATTTTTTCCTTACTTCACCTTGGTGGCTATCATATGTGTTGTAGTCCATTGTTGTCACTCTTGGGGAACAAGGGTACTACAGGCAGGCTTTGATAGGGGTAACATACCATTCTAGACCATACTTAACACTTACCATCCATTTTACTTTCATTGTCCTATATTGTAGAGTGGTTGTTACATGTATCCCAAAAATGTCTATACCTTTATCCTCTTATGAGAAGAAGGGGCTTGAATGCCCAAGGTTGATGCAGCTAGGAAAAGAATGGAAAATGAATGGGGTGAAAAATGATAAAATCAAAATCCAAAGAATGAAATTGAACTCTACCCCCTTGCTATGAGGCCATCACCCCAAGTCCTAATGCACTAAATGCATATCAAACTAAAAGAACTTAATTGAATCTCAGTAAAAATAAATGCATAAACCTAAAAAGGGTCTTGCAAAGAAATAAACAAATAATAAAAAGGTAAGAATAGGGGTTTGGAAAGACATAGTGTCAAGCAAAGTGTAACTCAAGAACCAAGTGCTCCCTCTACAAAGGTAGTCATGGAGATGAAGTCACACGTGGCCTTGCAAGTCAATGACTCCATGACCATGAAGTAAACCCCAATTCACATAATTCACTTTCACTTACAATTTGATGGGTTTCTCGACAATCACTCCTCTACTTGGGTACTAGCACACCTAATAAGGTCTTGTGATGGTCCCCCATACCTGAACCTAGAAAATTGAATAAAGTATTGAGCTAATGTGAAGTTTGAAGAAGATACCCAATGTGAATTTCTTACATGACTTTTGTATTAGATTGTGGCTTAATGTGTATGATTCTAATGACTCTTGTATCCATGATGGTTAGTTTCAATTGACTTCTATGAGCCTTGCTTGATGATGATTCACCCTTGAATATGGTCCTATGAAGGACATTGTGATGCTTATACCAGAGACGTTTCACATTGTATGAAGGACGTTAGGCCCTTGATGGTGAGTGTTGGGATCCTTGATGACTTGGCCATCCTTTGGACACCTTCTAACACCTATTGGACCTGGGATGTTGTAATGATTGGCTTGGGAGTTGTAGATATAGCCAAATGTGCCACTTAGAGGGAGGGAAGCCTACAACTTGGACATTGCACCACCTGAGGATGTTAGGGTTTGATTAAATGACATGGCACTTGAAGAGGATCGTATACCCATTTGGAGGAAGGATGGATCCATCTTCCTTCATGACATTGGAATTTCCACCCAGGAAGTTTCACATTTTGAGGATGATGTCATTTCTAGAGTGATATGACTTTGCATTGAGCTGTCCTAGCACATGGATGATGATTTTGTTGTTGGTTGATGATGATATGTGACCCTATATATTATGAAGCATGACTTTTGATGATGATTTGCACCTTTTGGGGATTGATGTGACTTTTGGAGCTCTTGTACCCCTTGAGGATACGATGTCACCCTCTTTTTGTTCTCTACTCTCACACATATGGAATTTGAGAGGAAGTTTTGATGTATTAGCATTTTATCTTTATTTCGGAGGCTGTTTTGGGGGTGGGCTTGAGACCTATCCACCTTGTATCATGGATTATTAAATTTTTATTGGATTTTAGATAGATGAGTTGCTAGGATTGTCTCATATATATAGAGGAGGGTTCCCTTATTTATAAATCATAACTCATCTTGTGGATAATTACTAGACTCATCTTCTATCTTTCTCTTTCACTAAGGATCACTTATGCAGACAATCTTGGAGATTATTTTTTGGATTCTTTTAAAGATTGTTGGATAATTTTCATGGTTAGGGTTTCATTAATGATCATTGATCTTTCCTATGAAGTATTCTTTCCAAGTATTTGATGGTTTATTCTTGATGTATTAAGTAAATGTTTTATCAAAGGGGTGATAATTGCATGTTATCTTGTATTTTCTTGGATAAACCTTTGTCTTGAAACCCTAGGAAGGTTTATAGTGGATTACCTTCCCTTTTTATCATTTATTTTAAGCTTTTTGAAGGACATAAGGGTATTTCTAAGGTTTGTAGTGGACTACCCTAGTATTATTTTTATAGGTTAAATGTCTAGGGTTTGTAGTAGACTACTCTATGGTTTTAACCAAAATCCATTTTGATATCTTATTATAGGTATTTAGAAGACATAGGATGGTATCATAGGGTTTGTAGTGGACTACCTAAAGTTTCTCTCCTAGAGGGTTGCTACCTAGGATTTGTAGTGGACTACCCTAGGATTTAATTCTTGGGTATTTCTCTTGCCTTTTCTCTCCATGTGAGTTTCATTCTTGATTCTATATGCCCAAGAAAGCTATATGACAATAGTATTTTCCCTTGAAAAGTGATCTTAAACCCCAATTCCTTCCTCCTTTGATCTCATATGTTAGATTTAGGTTTTACTACAACTCCTCTTCAATTTTCAACCATTTGTATCCTAACATCTAGGGTTTGTGTCATCCTTCACCATATAATACTCCTTTCCATCACTTATTGTATGATCATTGTAATTTCTAGCCAAGTAGGGTTTGATGTCTTGAGTGTTTGAAGTTGTTTCATGTCATTTTGTAGTTCAACAATAATTTTTCATCTAAACCTTAGTTTTAACTTCCATTTTCAGTCATCTTCATTGCATGATTACTTGTTTAAAGGGCTATTATATTTTTATTGTTGTAACTTGTCTTATTGTTGAAGTGATTATCTATGAACACAAGTTTTATGAAAGATTTAGCTTTTATTTTGATTTGTAGTGTTTTAAGACAATCGTTTGAAATACTTCACTTAGTAATTATCATTTACTATTCTAAATACCTCATGCACAAATCTAGAATTGCTTAGCCACCTTGTGTCTACTTTGAACTTTGATCTAAGTGGTCATATATTTGAGTGACCACGATAGGAGGTTGTATACTTGATTCAATCTTTTTATAGGATTCCTTGCGGTTACTAGTGAAGCCTCTGTTGTGTTGGATTTCAATCCTTCCCTAAAATCAGGGAAGTAATTGCTAAGGTGACAGTGGAAAGTAATTTCATATGTTACACTTGTCTTGCATCTTGTGAAGGATTTGCACAAGTGATATATTGGGTGATAACAAGAACCAGAGGTGCCTTCATTATGCCACTGAATAATTTTAATGGTCACTCTGCATTATTTTATTATTAATGAGAATCATCTATCTGGTTACTGACTTTAATGGCCCAGTGTTTAAATTGACTCCTCCCGAGGCCCACTACTTATTTTAAGGTGGGAGGAATAAAAAACTATTGCTATTTCATATTGTATGTCCCTCGAATCTATCTAAGATCCCCACTCTAGAAGGAATATAGAAGTAGTATTGTGTGGTGGGAATATAGAAGTAGTTTTGTGTGGGAATGCAGTAGAGTGTAGGAATCTATTTTCAACCCACCTGAAGTAATACATACATGCTCTATCCATTTATATGATAGATTCAACTTACTAAAATGAAAATTTGTTTCATTATTCTCCTTTATTAGTGCATGAGAGATTGGAGATTAATCAAATTGATCATTTTGGAATCACAACAATGGGGTGGGTGGGAGATCTTAACTCTCGAAGATTTTGTCTAGTTGGCCTCCTTTACTATCTCTAATAAATAAATGAATTCCCACTTACCTTGGATGGATCACCATACATTTTATTTCCCCTATCCACTCTATTTTATCGACCAACCTTCTTCTATTTCATTGTAAATTGATTGTTATTCATTCACGGGTAATTTTTTTCTTTCTTCAAGTTGTTCTTTGTTTTTCAACTAGAAAATGAGGGAAAAGTAAGTCTATAGCATATTATATATGTATTAAAAACCCATATTTCAAACACTCAACCTTACTAATTAATGATTTGGCTTCTAATTAATGTAAAGTTGTTAATACATAGATAATAGACTCTATTTATAGGGCCTACTAAAAAGTTGGGAGTCTTTATACCCTAGAAAGAAATAGGTTGTGACCACCATGAAGTTTATTTTCTCAAGTAAGGATTATCTTAAAATCAAATATTTGTATGGTGATAAAGAAAAAGGAAAGTATTAAAATGTAGAGGTAATGAAATGAACCATGATAGTAGAATTAACTATTAGCAAAGCTATTCTATTTTCCACCTCTATAAATTAACATACTTGACCTGTGTGTGCATCACATAAAATAGATAAAGATTCATTTTCTTTGATTAATCAAGCGAGTCTAGTTGGTTTTGAGTCTAAATCCAAAACTAAAGAAATCAATTCCCTTATTCCCCTTCACCCTTCCCTATAGATAGGTCGAGCAAAGTTCATTGAAGATACCTTTTTTGTTGGATCATAGGCACTTTTAGCATTGATCTACCCATATATTTCAACTCAATAAATAATGATTCAATGGGAAGGGCCTTTTCCTTCATTTTTTCTACATCGGTCTAGTATCTAGCTTGTTGGTTTAAAGGATTGCTGACTAGAGGCCTTGTTCTCTCACTTAATTCATAAGAATATATAGTGCTTACAATAAATGGTTTAATGTCCCTCCCCTAAGTATGGGTTGGAACTAGTATATATTATTTAAAAAGGTTTATGTCTAATGGAATTTTCTATTTCTTAAGAGAAAAGAAAGCAATCTAATGAATGGAGGCAATCAACCACAATTTTAAATGGTTCCTTTCTCTACTTTTCAGGAAGAGTGGGAGAAAGTTGGATTCAACCAACTCTCTTTTATACATGACTCGATGATCTTTTGGCAAGCAATATGGCTATTTTATTGCCTAATCAATATCAAATGAATAGGGAACTGGTGGAGTCATTGTAGGGGAATAATCTATCCCCACCCAAATTGAGTGAATAGACTCGAGTTGAGGCCAACCCCTTGATCTCCTATGGTTAATATGTGAAACAATAGACTTGATCTAGAGAAGTGAACTCTTATCGAATATCCACCACTTGAAAGCTGAAATACACCCCTCCATATAGTTGAGACGCAGATAACTCTAAATTCTAAATATATTTAGGTATTAACCTGAAATCTCCCCTATCTTCTTGGGACGAACTAGGGGACTGGATCTTGAGCTAAGGTAGTTAGTACAATATATTAAATACAAAATCTTAATGGAAGGTGGTGTTGATC
The DNA here is from genome assembly GCA_032191745.1 of Picea mariana. NCBI lineage: Eukaryota > Viridiplantae > Streptophyta > Pinopsida > Pinales > Pinaceae > Picea > Picea mariana. The sequence continues at coordinate 16,666 of JASDQU011028151.1, forward strand.
TAAAATAATGTCTTACAGTCTTTAAGTCAACCTCACAAGGACAAATCCCCTTTCATTTTTAAATAGGTGGTTGTTGGAGATATTACACACTCACCTATAATTATTTTCCTAAGTTTTACAGTCCAATGTTGAGAACAACTCCTTAGCTGAGAATAATCTCTCTAGAGAATATTTCCATACAAAATAGGATGTTCCTTTTCAGTTCAGAGTCAGTTACACTCAGTTAGACTAGTGGAAGTCACTCATACATAGAAACCTAGGTTTTATCACCAAGAGTTGCATGTGTCTCTCTCACTTCCACACATGTGTCTCAGGAAACTGATGATTGCATGGATCAATTAACTAGGACTAGGTGGCAGTTCACACCATTTTTTGTCAGTGAGTGTCTAGATCTTTCTAGATCACTACTGTGGCACATTAGTTACTCATGTATCATATATCTATTGTAAATTATTCACTCTTTAAGTGTGAAATACAATTAATGTGAATTATTCCATTCTTTCTCCTCCTTATTCTTTCTCAATTTCTCTCTACAAATGTCTGTTTTCTAGCTAGATATATTTTGTGTAGGTTCAACACATTTACATGGTATCAGAGCCGACAAAATGCTAAGAAAAAACTACACCAAATTATTTTTGCAGGTACTGAAGATTGAAGAACACATAAAGATGGAATCTATGTTTTACTCACCAACAATACTTCTCACACCTCATAACTATTTGGAATGGAAGCCAAAAATTCTACTTCAACTCAGATGTAGAGGCTTGTACCAAATAAATATGGAAATATAAGTAGATCTTGATTCCGCCGATGAGAAAAACGACTTTCTCAATAGACAAGATATGGCCATAGGATTTATCTGTTTGTCTATTTCTCAAGAAACTCTCCACCAAGTATGTGATGTCTCACAAGACTTCACTCCAAATGAATTATGGACCATATTGGAGGTTGAACAGATAGAGCCAAAAGAGAATCCATCAAAAGATCAAACATTTTATTCTGAAGAGTCTTCTACACAAGTATTTGCACAAATTTGTATTCCATTAATTGAAGATGATGTCTACTCCATTTCAGATTTATTTTCTGAATTTCATGTGGAATATGTATTGCATGCATCTCATGATTCACTTTTAGACACTTTTTCATGTTCCATGCAGGCATCTCAGGGGCAACATGCATGCACCATGCATGCGCCATGCATACATCTCGGGAGAGAAAAAGGAGGCCACGCACATTAGATTCAATTATGATATTTTATGAGAAAAAATTTCATTAAAAACTGGATATTTGAATTCCTCTCGGAAAAATATCCAATTTAAAAAAAAAAACGTCTGAAACAGAGTCCGGGAAGTGAAGTTATGATCATTTTAAAATCAATAAAATTTCAGCGTTTTTCCGGAAACGACCGCACGGTTTTCAAAGTTTCGTCCAAACTTTATTTGGATATTCTTCATTACAAGAAGAGAAAGTGGATACGTGTGGACATCTCAATGGTACATCTACTTAATCAGATTTGTGCAGAAATCTACATCTTCAAAAAAATCTTCAAAGAGCCACATACTTGCACAGTTGCGAGGTCTTCTTGGAGTGAAGGACATGGTTGCTTAGAAACTATCTTTTGGTCATTCTCATATTTTTTTTATGCATTGTAATTTGAGGGGGGGAGGGGTTCTCATGAGGTTTTCCCTCTTTCCTCTTTTTTTCAATGTTTCATTCTTATATGCATTGTACAATGGGTACCTAACATGGCCTTTGTTGTCGGGACCCATTCATCATGTACACCCTAGTAGTGTTCAAGGGGAGTGTTGGAGATATTACACACTCACCTATAATTATTTTCCTAAGGTTTACAGTTCAATGTTGAGAACGATTCCTTAGATGAGAATATTCTCTCTAAAGAATATTTCCCTACAAAATAGAATGTTCCTCTTCAGTTTAGAGTTAGTTACACTAAGTTAGAATAGTGAAAGTCACTCATGCATGGAAACCTAGGTTTTGTCACCAGGAGTTGCATGTGTCTCTCTCACTTCCACACGTGTCTCAGTCAACTGATGATTGCATGGATCCGTTAACTAGGACTAGGTGGTAGTTCAATCCAATTTCTGTTAGTGAGTGTCTAGATTTATCTAGATCACTACTATGGTGCATTAGTTACTCATGTAGCCTATATCTATTTTAAATTATTCACTCTTTGAGTGTGGAATATGATTATTGGAAAATCTTCCATTCTTTCTCTCCTCCTCCTTCTTTCTCAATTTCTCTCTGTAAATGTGTGTAGTATTTTCTAGCTATATATATTTTGTGCAGGTTCAACACATTTATAGTGGTACTCCTCTATTTTATATAACATGGAAGACCAAAAGATGCCTGAAAGACAACCGAGAATTATTCTTGAAATAAATATTCACATGCAAAGAGTACGTGAGAATGGACTAGGTATCTTACATAAAGAAAATATTTAAACTATGTTACAAGATTTGCGAACCAAAAGGGTATACATTAACATAGGACAATATTTCCATCACAACATTCACCAAAATAGAGCACAATATTCAACAAAGGGAAAGGAAAGTATGGACCACATATAACATAGAACTCTAAATGATCATTTCGTTGAATTCAATAAATATTTTGATAGACACACATTTGAAATCTCATGCTTATGTTGGACAAATTGTCATTCATGTGTTGTCATTGATGTCAACAGTATATCAGTCAGTAGAAGATGTCAAATAGTATGATCGAAAGACCAAAGCTCAGAAGGAATAATGAGTTGCACAGAGAAGAAATTCATGATTATTGTTGATCATGACATGATCAACAATGTTCCTATGATAAAATATTAGGAGGGTTAGCAAACACAGAGATCAAAATTCGAAAGGAAAAGATTAAGCTCAACAACCGTCTAATCAGAGTTAAAAGCCTCAATAGTCGTCCAATCAAGAGGTTGACCATGTTGATCATCTAATATAACATACATCAATAATATGAGTGATTGTGGGCTTGAGGACCGTTGAAAGATTGTATCCATTGGATCTGAGCAGATATGACCAACAACCGTCGGATCCAGTATAACTATGAAAAGAATAAGGCCGAGAGCCATCCTCCAACTTCGAGAAACACAAAATCACGATAAGATCTAGACTGTTGGATCACAGAGGGATATGGGCCGTTGAACTATATTATTTTAGATATCGAAAGTTGGAAGAGTCAGGGTTGGTGCACATTCAAACACTCGACATGCGAAGTCGCGATTTGATCACAGTCGTCGATAAAGGGAGAATGAGGATCATTGATTTGAGGAGGAGATATGATAAACCATGTCAGCAGACCATGTCAACAATGGCACGTGGCAAAATCAAACATTGATAAGTGTCAAGTTGATTTGGCATTTCAGGTATGTGAAAATCACAAATCCGAGTGACACGTGGCAGCTACTCGGCTCGTGACACATCATCAAGTGACGTAAGAAGTTACGTCACTTCGGGAGTTTTTATTTAGGAGTTTTTACGACTGCACTTGCCCAATGTCTCGAAGTCCTGAATGTCAGAGACCCGAAGTGGACACAAGTCGTCATATTTGAAAGATCCCTTCGGGAGTGTCTCAACCATTGATCATACTACAGTGAGAGTTGAGGCTTGAGAATTCGAAGCCCAGAGATGCGAAAGGATCTTTAACGTTGATCAAGAAAGGGACACATGTTAGTATATTGACAACTTCGAGAGATTTGAAATGTTGGAAGTCACAAAAACCCGAAGGGAAAAGTGCCAAAATTACGACCGCCATACATCTCATTGCTTGATTAAGTCCTGGCCGTTGGATTAAGAAATAAAGGATGAGTGTAAGGATTAATGCTATCCATTGATCTGGTTCCGAGATGTAATGTGAGTTGTCCGATCTGATCGCCAATATCATAATCAGGAGTTTTGAAAGGTTGGATGTAACGAAGACCCAAAGGGCAAAGTGTCGAAATCCTGTCAACCGTCCATATCATCTTAAGAATGAATCATGGTCATTGAATCGATAAACAATCAAGAGCTTGTGTGACTTAATGTGAGGTCACCACCATTGGTCATATGCTATAAGAGTTTTTAAAAGGAAATTATAATATGTCGTTATATTCGGTAAGCCCTTGGTTCTGTGATGCTTGGTCATATGAAATGGATTGAAGGAAGTGTCTCCATAGAATTTGGTCTCTGTGAAAATAACATATATTCGAGATCGTGTATAAAGGATTAAATTGATCCATGATTGTGATCAATTTATGAAAAACCTTGTCGGTAAAATAAATAAACAGTAATTAAGACTAATTAATCGAAGAGGTGCGATGGTCGAAATGAAGGGACGCAATTGTGTCACACTCACACCATTTGAAGAGTATATAATCATGGAAGAGTGTTGAGAAGAAGGTGTCTCTGCAGTCCAGATCAGATGATCAAAAGCTGAAGCACATTCCAGGAAGAAAAGCTAATACCTATGAATTAAGGGTGGTTGGGTGGTGCAAGGGTAGGTTGGTGCCTACAGAGGGAGTTGGTTCTTCCTTGTCAGTTGTAGTTGACTAAACAGGGGTCGTAGCCTCCTACTAGTTGGTGCTGGTAAACCAGGGTGTGGGTGCATCCTGATTAGTTGGTGCTGATCAAAGAGGAAGTATATCTTCCTTCTATGTAACATGTAAATTTTCTTTTTCCAGTTAATAGAAAAGAGTTTGTGGCTTTCCCAATTGGGTTCCATGATAAAATACTATGTTAAAATTCTATTTGCATTAATAAATGAAAAATTGATATAATTGTTGTGAAACTTATTCACACACCCCCCCCCTCCCTCTGAGTGACAGGATCTGATCCTTCAATTGGTATCAGAGCGAGTTCCTTCAGCACGGTCTAACAAACTTGAAGGTAGATCATGAAGATGGATCAACAAGAGGGAATGTCTAACAACAAAGCACCATTATTCAATGGAGGAGGCTATGCTCTATGGAAAATAAGAATGAAAAAATTTCTGTTGGCTCTTGTTTTTGATATCTGGAAATCTATTGTAGACGATTACATTGCACCAACTACTCCACCCAAAGACTCTGGAGGAAAGAAAATCTTAATGACAACACAAGAGAAGTTAATGGAATTCTAGCAGGGTTGACTAATTCTATATGTGTGAAAGTTATTCATTGCAAATCAGCCAAATAAATCTAGGACAAATTGGAGGCTATATATGAAGGAGATGAAAAAGTCAAGGAAGCCAAACTACAGACCTATAGAACTCAATTTGAAAATTTGAAAATGAACGAAGAAGAAAATATTGCTGAGTACTTTCATAGGGTAGATGAAGTGGTCAACTCAGCTAGAGCGGTAGGAGAAGAAGTTACAGATAAACCCATTGTGCAAAAAATACTAAGGTCATTACCTATGAGATATGATGCAAATATTTCTTCAATCGAAGATAGATCTGATCTAAGCACACTTACAGTTGATCAGCTCCATGGAATATTTACAGCATATAAAATGAGAACAGGAAATGATAAATCAACAAAAGATGAAACATCTTTCAAAGCATCTAAGACAAAGATAAATCAGAAGCAAAAACTTCAATCCTACCATCATGAAGAATCTAATGTGGAAGAAGCCAATTTCATTAGAAAACTTCAGAAAGGATCAGGGAAGTACAAAGTCAAGCTTCCTTTCAAATATTTTAACTGTGGAAAAGTTGGTCATTTTTCATCCAAGTGTCCCTATCCCAAGGAGGACCCTGAAGAGAAATAAAATAAAACCAAACACTACCAGAAGAAGGAAAAACCCAACTACAAGAAAAAATTCTACAAAGGGAAAAATAATTTCTACTCAAAAGAAGAAAATAATAGCTCATCAGAGTCTAGTGACAACGATGAATCTGATGATGATGAAGTCCTTTTCTTAGGTATTGAATAATATAATGAGATAGAAAAAATTAAACATAAGAAGGAGTTAGAAAATGAAGCAAAAGTTAATATGGAGGAAGAACTTCTCAGTGTCTTGGATGAATTAAGAAAATACAAAACCAGATATAGACAGTTGAAAAATTTTGTAGTTGAACAAAATGAAAAATATGAACAAGAAGAAAAGGAGATGTAAAAACTTATGAGCAATCTGAAATAACAAATCTTAGAAGCAAATAAGATCGAAGAAAGTATGGAAAAGTCTCTTAAGGAAAAACAAATAACTGTTGAAAGAATGGAGGCATAAATAATTCATCTAAAAAAGGAACTGGATGGAAAAATCATTCAAACAAAATCTGAAAATAGCTCTAAAATATTAGATAAGATTATTACCACGCAAAGGGATTCAGGTAATAAAAATGGAATAGGTTATTCTCAAAATGAAAGTCATGTTAACTTAAAATCTTATGCAGATGCTCTCCTCAGTACATTCAAGAAGAAAAATGAAGAGAAGATAAGTAATGATCGAAACTCCATAAGATTACTTTCATGCATCAGGAAGGAAGACAAGATAATACCAAAGAATTTTTACCAAAATAGGTATCGTCACATTTTCCTTGGTTATTTCTTTGCATGTTCTAATTTTGGACACAAAGCTATAAATTGTAGAGAATATAGAAAGAAAAATCTGAAGGTTAAGAACTATATCCTTAAGGATAACCATGCAACAAATCGAGTTAAAAGAAGAAACTATAACTCCTTTGCACCTCTACAAGAAAGGGACTTACAATGCTTCAGATGTCATAACCATGGACATAAAGCCATTAATTGTAGATTAATGGAAGTCTCAGAACAACCCAAGTTCATTAGAGAGCAAAAGAAACTTTGGAGAGTAAAAACATCAAAAAAGGAATGTCTTATTGCCCTAAAATCTCAAGATAAAAGGGATCTATGGTATGTTGATAGTGGGTTCTCAAAACATATGACAAGTAACAACGACAAGTTTTTAGACTTAAAGAAACAAAAAGGTAAAGTTACATTTGGTGATAATGCTTCAAGTAACATACTTGGGAAAGACACTATGAGCTTGGGAGAAGACAAAGCTAGAAATTTTCTACTTGTTGATAACTTGAAGCCTAGTTTATTAAGTGTCAGTCAAACCTGTGATCAAGGGCACTTCTGCATCTTTTATTCACAAAAATGTGAGATTAGGAGAGAAGAGATAGGAAAATTAGTTGGTATCTCCTAGAACTCCTAAAAATGTATATATACTAGATACAAAATTGAATGAGGAGTGTCATATAAATTCAGTAGATGAAAGTTGTCTACGACATATAAGGTTGGGGCATATTAACTTTGACAATCTTGTGAAAGTCAACAACCTTGGTGCAGTAAGAAACTTGCCAAAGATCATAAAACCCTCAAATGCTATGTGTAGACACTGTCAACTAGGGAAGAAAACTAGAATAAGGTTCAAAGCAAAAGAATACAAAACCTCTAAACCTTTAGATCTTGTTCACACTGACCTATGTGGACCCACGAGAACCAATAGTTTGCAAGGAGAGTCTTACTTTATGTTGTTCATTGATGACTTTACTAGAATGGGTTGGATATGTTTTCTCAAAGAAAAATCATAAGCACTCAACAAATTCAAAGCTTTTAAAACCCTTGTTGAAAATGAAAAGGAGAAAAAATTCAAATGTCTTAGATCAGACAATGGTGGTGAATTCACCTCAAAAGAGTTTGATGTATTCTGTGAAACTCATGGAATAAAAAGACAATTCTTTGCTTCCAAAACACCTCAACAAAACGGGATTGCTGAGAGAAAGAATAAAATAGTTCAAGAGGTTGCAAGGACTATGCTCAATGAAGCAAAATTGTTAGATGGATATTGGAGGGAAGTTGTAAGAACAACAATATACATATTGAACAAAGGTCAACTCAGGGTTAATAGTGATAAGACCCCTTATGAACTATGGTTTGGAAGAGATCCATCAGTGAAATACTTCAAGGTCTTTGGAAGTAAATGCTACATCAAAAGACTAGATAAGAATCTTGCAAAATTTGATGCCAAATCTGATGAAGGTATTTTTCTTGGATATGCTTCAAACAAGAAGGCATACAAATGCTAAAATATTAGATCACATAAGATTGTTGAAAGTGCATATGTCAAGGTGGATGACCTAAAAATGATAAGGATAAAAAATCAAGAGACCATATCTAAAAATAAAGATGAAGATGATGATGAGACATTCGACACACAACTATAAGAAGTAGAAGAGAATGAAAAACAAAGGGAAGAAGATGATATGGATACTAGTGAAAGCAAAGAAGATAGTCAATATGGAGAGATAAGAGAAGAATTCCCAAGAATAGATACAAAGACACCCTCAAGAATTATTCAAGAGAATCATCTCGAAGAATTGATTATTGGAGATATGAATGATGGAGTGCACACAAGAAGACAACTACTGTATCAAACAGAAATAGCATTGTTGTCACATCTTGAGCCTAGCTCAATCAAATAAGCATGTAAATATGTGAATTGGATCAAAGCTATGAATGAAGAATTGGACCAAATCGAAAAAAATCAAACTTGGGAACTAGATCCTAGACCAAAAAATAAAAATGTCATTGGAACTAAATGGGTATATAAAAATAAAATGAATGAAGATGGACAAGTAATCATGAACAAAGCTAGATTAGTATGAAAAGGGTATGCTCAGGTTGAAGGAGTAGACTATGAAGAAACATTTGCACTTGTGGCCAGATTAGAGGCAATTAGGATGTTCTTATCTTTCTTCAGCTACAAAAAATTTAAAGTATACCAAATGGATGTCAAATCAACATTTCTCAATGGAAATTTAGAAGAGGAAGTCTATATTGAGCAACCATAAGGGTTCCAATTAACCAATAAAGGAGACTATGTTTGTAAATTAAAGAAAACACACTATGGACTAAAACAAGCACCCAGAGCATGGTATTCAAGGCTAGACTCTTATTTACAAAAACAAGGCCTCAAAAGGGGATCAATAGACAACAATATTTATTGCAAAATTGATGGTAATAACTTGATCATTGTGGAAGTGTATGTTGATGATATTATATTTGGTAGTGACAATATAAAAATGAGTAAGGACTTTTATAAGATGATGTAGCAAGAATTTGAAATGTCTTTGCTTGGCGAACTAAATTTCTTCCTTGGATTACAAATAATACAGTCCAAAAGGGGAGTCTTTATCCATTAGTCTAAATATGTTAAGGATATGCTTAAGATATTCCAGTTAGAGTATTGCAAACTTGTTAGTACACCTATGACAGTTGGATGCAAACTAAGAAAGGATGACGAGTCCAAAGTTGTAGATCCAAAACACTATAGATCAATGATTGACAATTTTCTCTATGTAGCATCCTATAGACCTGATGTCAAGCAAGCTGTTGGGATGGTGGATAAATTACAAGCAGAACCAAAGGAGAGCCATGTTCAAGCTATAAAGAGAATCTTTAGATATTTGAAAGGAACCATGGATCTTGGTTTGTGGTACCCTAGCAATGACTCATTCACATTAAAATCCTATTCAGATGTTGATTGGGCAGGAAGTGTAGATGACAAAAAAAGTACGAGTGGAGGAGCATTCTTTTTGGGAGAATCACCTATTGCTTGGATAAGCAAGAAACAATCCTCACTTTCTCCGTCTAGCACTGAAGCTAAGTATATTGCAACAAAAGAATGTTGCACACAAGTGGAATGGATGAAACAAACTCTACAAGACATCAAAATAGTATTTGAATAACTCGCAACTATCCACTGTGATAATACAAGCGCGATAAGTCTCTCTAAAATCCCTGTCTAGCACTCAAAATCGAAACACATTCCCATAAAGTAACACTACCTAAGAGATCAGGCTGAAAAAAATAACATTAAAATGGAATATGTTCCAACATAAGATCAGGTAGCAGATATTTTTACAAAACCCTTAAGTAGAGATGTATTTGAATATCTCAAGAAAAAATTGGGAGTAATCCTTCTTCCTACCTAAATCTCTCAAGAAAATAATGCATCAATTGGCACATATTCAGGGGGAGATTGCAATCAACGTTAGAAGGAGTCATTCAGTTATGAAAAGAAAAAGTGTGATTGCAGAAGGAAATACCACATGTCAAAATAATAAAAAGAGTGTTTATACAGACAAATCATAGGAGAAGAAACCCTTTTCCATTGATGCTAAAGGGGGAGAGTAACTTCAGAGGACAAAAGCATCACCACAGGGGGAGATTGTGTATGAAGTTGGTGTGTTTCCCTCAATGACAAAGGGGGATATTGTTGGAAAAATTGTCATTCATGTGTTGTCATTGATGTCAACAGTATATCAGTCAGCAGAAGATGTCAAACAGTATGATCGAAAGACCAAAGCTTAGAAGGAATAACACATTGCACATAGAAGAAATTCATGATTATTGTTGATCATGACAGGATCAATAATGTTCCTATGATACAATCTCAGGAGGGTTAGAAAACAAAAAGATAAAAATTTGAAAGGAAAAGCATAATCTCAGCAACCATCTGATCAGAGTTAGAAGCCTCAATAGTCATCTGATCAGGAGGTTGACCATGTTGATCGTATAATATAACATGAATCATTCATATGAGTGATCGTGAGATTGAGGACCATTGAAAGATCATATCCTTTGGATTTGAGCGCTGATGACCAACATCCGTCGGAACCAGTATAACTGTAAAGAGGATAAGGCCGAGAGCCATCCTCCAACTTCGTGAAATGCGAAATCACGATAAGATCTAGACCCTTGGATCACAAAGGGCTATGGGCTATTGATCTAGAGTATTTTAGATATTGAGAGTTGGAAGAGTCAGGGTTGACTCACATTCAAACAACCGACACGCGAAGTCTCTATTTGATCACAGTCATCGATCAAAGGGAGAACACAGACCGTTGATTCGAGGAGGACATATGGCATACCATGTCAGCAGACCATGTCAACAATGACACATGGTGAAATTAGACACTGACAAGTTTCAAGTTGATTTGACATTTCAGGTATGTGAAAATCACAAATCTAAGTGACATGTGGCAACTACTCGGCTCATGACACATCATCAAGTGATGTAAGAAATTACATCACTCCAAGATTTTTTCTTCGAGAGTTTTTACCACTGCACTCGCCCAATGTCTCGAAGTCCCGAATTGTGGAGACCTGAAGTGGACACAATTCATCTGATTTGAAATATACCTTCGGGAGTGTTCTCAACCGTTGATCATACTACAATGAGAGTTGAGGCTTGAGAATTCCGAAGCCCAGAGATGTGAAAGGATCTCGACAATTGATTGAGAAAGTGACATGCGTTAGTAGATTGACAACTTTGGGAGATTTGAAATGTTGGAAGTCACAAAAACCCGAAGGGAAAAGTGCCAAAATTACGACAGCCATACATATCATTGCTTGATTAAGTCCTGGCCATTGGATTAAGAAATAAAGGATGAGTGTAAGGATTAATTCTATCCATTGATCTGGATTCAATATGTAATGTGAGTCATCCAATCTAATCGAAAATATCATAATCGAGAGTTTTTAAAGTTTGGATGTAATGAAGACCCGAAGGGCAAAGTACCGAAATCCTGTCAGCCGTCCATCTTGTCAGAAGAATGAATCATGACCGTTGAATCCATAAATGCTCAAGAGATCATTTGACCTAATGTTAGGTCATTTTTGTTGGTCATATGCTATAAGAGTTTTAAAAAGGAAATTATAATATGTCGTTATATTCGATAAGCCCGTGGTTCTGTGATGCCCGATCATATGAAATGTCTTGAAGGAATCATCTTCGTAGAATTTGGTCTCTGTGGAAATAACAAAGATTCGAGATCGAGTATAAAGGATTAAATTGATCCATGACTGTGATCAATTTATGAAAAACCTTCTCGGTAAAATAAATAAACAGTAATTAAGAATAATTAATCGAAGAGGTGTGATGGTTGAAATGAAGGGACACATTTGTGTCACACTCACACCATTTGAAGAGTATATAATCATGGAAGAGCGTTGAGAATAAGGTGTCTCTGCAGTCTAGATCAAATGATCAAAAGCTTAAGGATATTCTAGAAAGAAAATAGAATACCTATGAATTAAGGGTGGTTGGGTGGTGCAAGGGCAGGTTGGTGCCTATAGAGGGTGTTGGTGATTCCTCGTCAGTTGTAGATGACTAAACAGGGGGTTGTAGCCTCCTACTAGTTGGTGCTGGTAAACCAGGGTGTGGGTGCATCCTGATTAGTCGGTGCTGATCAAAGAGGAAGTATATCTTCCTTCTATGTAACATGTAAAACAATTTTTTGCAGTTAATAGAAAAGAGTTTGTGGTTTTACCAATTGGGTTCCACGATAAAATACTATGTTAAAATTCTGTTTGCATTAATAAATGAAAAATTGATATAATTGTTGTGTCATTGATTCGCCTCCCCCTTCTCAATGACATGATCTGATCCTTTAGCTTAAAAGTTAAATTCTTGAGAAATCGATAATCTTATGTCCTGAACTAGTTCTCTAGGAACCTAAAAAAATAATAGATCTCTTAATAAAATAAACATCAATGTCTCGGGTTACAAATAAAATAAACTGTGTTTGTCCTTCAAAGAGGATTGGGATGAGGTTCCCATGGATCATAAAATGAAAGAGAGACCTAGAAGACAAAATAAAATAGTCAAGGGTTATCCTTAAGTTTCACAGGTTGTTGGGAACAAAAAAGGAAAAAAATGGCAATTGAGTGAAGAAGAAAAATGGTGAAGGAAAGAACAAGGCTACTACTCAACTTACTGCGATGGAAATTCTGAACCCTTCATTTGCTTGTCGAGGAATATTTTGTAAATTTTTTTTGTTGTGATGGAGGTGGCATAATTGTTGTAACTTCTTATTGTTGATATGTCTCAGTTATCTTAACTAATGACTTTATTAACCATTCTTCTATATACTCCCTTATCATAGCAACTATTATTTCATGCTTATTTTTTATTTCAAATAATTCATTCTCCAATTTTATCAAATAAATTCTTAATTGGTGCAACGTGTCCTCAATATCATCATTCTTATTTAAATATCGTGCATGCCACATTTATGATTCTTCTTTAGAGAATTCAATGGAGTCACTAAATTCCTTAGTCCATACATCTTTTAATGACTCTAATTCTTCTAATAGTTTCTCTTTGATGAAAGTATTATATCCATTAGTAAGTGTGGGCCATCTAATTCTTTGGTAAGATCAACAAGTTTTACAAATGTCACTCCTCTTAATTTTAACAACATCACATTCAAACAACAATTCTCTTAATATTTTGATTCTTTTAAGCCAACAATCATTAATTTGTTTCATTCAAATATTGGAAGGAAGGTTTTTTTCTCTTCTGTGTGTGTCACTCAAGCTTGAAACCTTTGCTACAAATGTTGCCAATGCTTCTTTATAAAATTCTTCATCATTCTCTAAGTATTTTTGGATATATACCTTAAAGTGCATAATCCTTGTTGGTAAGTTAGTTGAGCTCTGTGCTAATTCCTAGATCTCAAGGATTAGGTCTATTCTCTTATGGATACCATCTCCAACATATTTCCTTACAACCAACAATAAACTAGATGAACCTTTCAATTTGGAACTACTTTTAGGGACATCTTCAAGAGTAAGTATTGGTTGAATTGCAGTGATTGGTTTGGTAAATAATGGTTTTGGAATTAGAGTTTTCTCCAATTCCTTTATTCTTTCCTTTAAAAATAAATTTTCTTTTTCAATATAAAAAATATATTCTATTAGTACTTCCTCAGTTTCATCATGATATTCTATGATTTTCAAGCATGGAACCCTATGAAAATCAATTTCTAATTTCCATTTTTCAACAACTTTCTTAATTTTCATATTTTTCTTTTCTATTAACAATTTCTTAGAATTCTTGTGGTAGGTCGTGTGTTGTGTTGGTTGTGGAGCCTGATTATCTTCTTGATGCAGAGGTCCTTTTCTTTCAGCCGTGTCTATACCCCATGAAGTATTTACACCCCAGAAGTATGTACACTCTTCCACGCGGGGGAGTGCACAGGAGGGGTACCCCCTCTGCGGGGTCCATCCCCCCGGCTGGGGGGTCTGGGGGCAAGCGGGCCCCCAGCGGGGGTTCGGGGGCGAAGCCCTTGAAGCAAAAATTGCCTTATAAAAGTATATTGTAATTTCATTGAAAAGCTGGACCGTTCATTATAAGGTCGTAGATCTAACGGTAGAGATTATGTTAGGGTTTTTTTTTCCCTAGAAGGCAACCCTCTTTTATGAGGGAAATGTATTGCGGCTATGTACGAGTGTGAATATTGTATTCTGAGAGAGGAGACTGTGAGAGAAAGAAGAGGAAGTTACAGCGGGTTTTGTTGTAGGTTGTATCCCTTCATTTGCTGGATAATAATATAGGAAGGACCTGGCAATTTCTCTGGTGGATGTAGCCCACACTGGGTGAACCACGTAAATCTGTGTCTCTCTTATATTGTGTGTCTTCTGTGTTTTTTTTTCTGCATTTGTTTTATTTTATTGCTCCGCGGTCCTATTTTTCTAACAAATGGTATCGTAGCGTAAGGTAACTCGCAGGAAAAGAGGGTTCCTGGTTTGAGTGGCAGCAATGTCGGAAGATGGAAAGTTTAGGGTCGAGAAATTTAATGGCCAAAACTACCAGTTATGGAAGATGCAGATGGAAGACTATTTATATCAGAAGGATCTATTCCTACCATTGAGTGGAGTAGCAAAGAAGTCGGCGGCCATGAAGGACGAAGAATGGGATATTCTTGACAGAAAGGCTCTAGGAACGATACGGCTGAGCCTGGCAGCATCGGTGGCTTTCAATATTTCGAAAGAAAAGACAACGAAGGATTTGATGGATGCGTTGGCCAAATTGTATGAAAAACCCTCGGCATCGAATAAGGTATTTCTAATG
>JASDQU011028154.1:0-11064 GCA_032191745.1 Picea mariana
TTCAAGCTCCCTAGAGCTTCCTGAAACTTCAATGGTTAAAAACATGAAAAAGAAGTCTTCAAATGGATTTGAAGATAGTGCGAATGGATTCAGAACGTCCAAAAACCCATAGATGGGCTTTTACGACACCTCATTCAACCAAAAAATGAAGAAGATAGGCCTCCTGCCATTTTCTTCCTTCAAGCTTGTTGTCTCTGGTTCGCCAAAACGCACCTCTGTACGTTCAACCAAGAACACACTCAAAATTCGTGCTAAAAACTAGCACTGGTGCACAACCGCATAATGGTGCAAACTGTCGAACAGTTAGGGCGTGCCCAACCCCTAATCGCCCAGGCTGAGGTCACATGGGTAAGCACCCGAAACCATGGGCTAAGTGTTTCCAAGGCTGAATGGTTAAATGACAATTGGCAGCATATGGTTGGTGGGAAAACAATTTAAAAAACCAATTTCAAAATCCAACTCCCGTGCACTTCATGTGTGGTCACATGTGAAAACATATAAAATTGGGGGCTTAACCGTTTGATAAACCAATCCCCGCGTGCATATGGTATAACCACCGGTCACATATAACACTGTAACCGCAAGTTTATAAACCATTACAAATGTGCGTGAGAGTGTAGTCATATGGATTGGTATGCGACCGCGGGCTGGTTTGAAATACATATCCACGCCTCTATGTAGAGTCATATGGTAACAATACAACCACGGGCTGGGGCTAAGCCCCAGTCCGACCCCACGCCAAACCACACATCAATAAAATTTAAATAATTTTAAACTCATTCATATAATAAGTAACATCGTGTGGTGTGTTGGCATGGGGGAATTTGTTAAAGCTTTCACTGTGGGAGGAGGTCCAGGGTTCGATCCCCACGGACTCATTTATATTTTAAACAACCAATACAATGGTGCCACGTGGAAGACCATGACTGGGCCACATGGCACCACACCATTTGTTCAATAAATGCCACATGTTGCATTGTGATTCAACCACATCTGCCAATAATTGAATGCCACATCACCAACTGTCATGTCACTGTACGACCTCTGCCACAACGGACTGTACGGACTGTACAGTCAACACAATTTTTTTACCTGTTTGGCGATTCGAACAGATCGTGATATCTCTCTCATCCGACGTCCATTTGAACCCAAACGAGTTGTGTTGGGTTCATGACGATGAGGGCTATGCACCCATTCATTTTTAGGCAATTATGAGAACTTCAATTTTTTGAGCTAAATTTTGACCCTTGGTCCAGATTTTGATCATCCATGCACTCATGCAAGCAGTTTCTTGATGCAAATATTGATGTGATTTCCCCTCCCAAAGTGTGGGAGATCTAGTAGATTCATAATTCCTGTGTTGTACAGCCCAAGGATCCACTACATCGGCTCTAGGAGTGTCATGCCTGATGATCCTTCTCCCCTTCTTTCCAAATAGTTTTGGGATGCCAGGTCTAGAAATTTAGTGACATCGACCACATCATGGTCTGATTATTTGATTGCATACACTCTACTGACCATGTCATATTCTACGCGCACTCCTCTCAGAATCTTTGGCAAAACCAGGGTCCCTTCTACCTGCGACTGTGACCCTCTGTGTGCATTGCTCTCAACTTGCCCCTTCCGTTTGGCTTGTGGGGATGAGGGTCCCACCTCTAGTACACCCTCATGTACTGCTACCTGTGCTACCTCTGGTTCGTGGCTCTTTGGATCTAAACCCACGGCCTGCTCAGTCAATCATTTCCCTTGTCCCCTCAATGTATCAGACTCCGTTCTTTCAGGGTCCTCCTCCATCTACCTGACCTCATGCGTAGGGTTTTTCTCCTCCTCTACTGTTACTGGTTTTTTTTCATACTCTGGTGTGTGGAGTTCATTCACATCTACCACTATAGGTGTCTCTTTCTCCCTTGTGTCTGTCGTGTGAGAAGTACTGTGTGTGCTCCTGTCGACCCTTCCCGACTCTCCAACTCAGGATGGTGACATTGTGACGGGGTCTAGGCTTTAAATCTGTGAAATTGACGAATGCTCGGTCAAATTTTCTCTCTATATCTCTTCCACTCGTATCTGTGTTATCTCCTTAACAATTGACACAATGACTTTCTTTTCCCCCATTTTTCCGACTTTATCGTAGGACAACAGAGTGACAACTGTTTCGCACTAACAATTGTCCCTTTTTCACTTTTGGCAGCATGTCCTGTGCATGGTANGAAAAAGGGACAATTGTTAGTGCGAAACAGTTGTCACTTTTTCACTTTTGGCAGCATGTCCTGTGCATGGTAATTGTTGTCCTTTGCATATTGTTTTCAAAATTTTCCCTTTCCATCATGCTACGGTATTTACCTTTCTGTATGGGTTGTTGAAATTTCAACCGTTGTGGCTAGTTGGTGCCTAATTTCCACAGCCGTTATTTTTTGAATTGTCTCACTGTCCAACCGTTGGTCCTTTTTCTGGCGGGTTGGAATTTTTGGGCATGTAGAGTCCTTGGATTCTATACCCTTTTATTTTGGAGTAGTATTATCATTTCATTGCACTAAATCAATGACTTGTGAATGCAGACTCTTTTCCTTCTCGTCTCACTAATTTGCTCCCCTAAGCGCTCAAATTTTCGCGTGGATTTTTTTTTACTATGAGGTAACTGTCAAGTTGTGGGTGGTCGATTGTCCTTATACAACTTCAGTCAACTCCCATTGATCATTCCCTTCAATTATGTCCCTTCCAAATCCTTTAGTTTTACAACTCCTCCGTCTTTGATAGTCTTGACCTCATATGGTCCCAAGCAATGCATTTTGAACTTTCCTAGATGTTGAAAAAACTTGTTGTCATATAGTAGGACTAGGTATCCCTCCTTGAAATTTTTTCTCTTGATATGCCGGTCATGCCAAGATCCGTCCCTTTATTTCTTCACTTATTGGTGAAATCCTACTAGAATCCTATCTTATTCCATGCTCATCAATTGACTTAACCCTTCTTGTACTGTGCCTCACTCTGTCATGTTTTTAATTGCCGACATGTAGACTTGGTACCAAGAATTCTAATGGAACCACTACTTCTTGTCCATAAACCACTATAAATTGTGTCTTCCCTATCCTCTTCTTATAGGTAGTTCTATATTCCCATAATACAACTGGTATCTTTGAATCCCAATCGTCCCTGTTGACATTGCAAATCTTGGTTAGGGCATTCTCTAGAATCTTGTTGAAGGATTCCACTGTTCCATTTGTCTGAGGATGGTATGCAATACTTTTTTGATGGTAGACCTCAAATTATTCAGTCAGAGCTCTGATAGTGTTGTTGATAAAGTGAGTTCCTTGGTCACTCATCAGGATCCTTGGACATCCAAATCTGGTGCGCACATGTTCAAACAGGAAGTGTGTTGTTGTCTCTGACCTGCAATATTTAGCTTGTGTTGCCTCTTCCCATATTGAGAGGTATTATGTCGTAGTGATGATGTATCATGCACCTGACCTTCTTGAGGGTGGGTGAATTGGCCCAACAAAATCGATAACCCATTTTTCAAACACTTGTAGCATCACTTATGGATGTAAGGGCATATCATCCCGTCTGTTTGGTTTTCCAACCCTCTGAAAAACATTGCATTGTTGACAATATTCCTTTGCATATCAATGAATAGTTGGCCACCATAATCCTATGCGTAGTACCTTCTACATGGTAGCTTTTCCTGCATAGTGTCCTCCCACTATCCCTTCATGGAATTCTGCTAGTATCCTAGGACTTTCGTGTTCTAGCCCACACCTTCTCAAGATGTTGTATGCCCCCATTTTATATAAGTTCATGGTGATCAACTAGTAGTTGGTTTCTCGGACAACCATATTCTTCCTGTGCGCAGTGTTAAATTCCCGTGGCGCAGTCCCTGTACTTAAATACTCAATAATGTCAGCAAAATAATCATCCGCGACCTGAACAAAAAATAATTGTGCGTCAAGGAAGGTATCCTCTCAGTTTGTAGGCTCCTCACCATTGGTGACACTTGATAAGTGATTAGGTCTTGCGTTCATCTTCCCTAGTTTCACTATGACTTCAAAGTCAAATTCTTGAAACAATAGTAACCATCGACATATTCTCCCCCCCAACACTGGCTTGTTGACTAGGTACTTAAGGGTTGGATGATCTGTGAACATATTGAAATGTTTTCCAAGTAGGTAATGCCTAAAATTTTGAAGTGAATATACCATTGCCAGGCCTTATTGCTCTGTAGTGTTGTAGTTCTTCTCGAAGTATGACTATTTTCAGCTTGCAATTGCTATGGGATGGTCCAAATACCCTGCTCCTAGTAGCACCAGAATAGCTCCTAGGGCTATGGATGATGCATCTACATGCACATGGAATGTCTTCTCCCAATATGGAAAGACCAAGATGGGTGTTGTGACCATCTTCTCCTTCAGTGTGTCCAATCCTTGCTGACAACTCTCATTCCACTGGAATTTAGTATCCTTCTTAAGTAATTTCTCCATCGATGCAGTGATCTGCGCATACCCCTTGATACATTTTCTGTAATATCATGTATGTCCTAATGTGTCCCTCAGTTGGCGCACTGATTTCAGTGGTGGTAAGTTCACAATTACTACAATCTTGGTAGGATCCATGATCAAACCTTGTCTACATATTATGTGACCCAATAGAATTATGAAGGGTATTCCAAATATACATTTCTTAATGTTCAAGGATATTTGGCATTGCCTGCATCTTTCTAACATCATCCTCAACACCTATACATGATCCTTCAACATGATGTACACTATCCAATCATCCAAATATACTTCTAGAAACTGATGGATGAATTATTTGAAGGCAACAATGAATACTCTAGAGAAAATTGCTAGTGCATTTTTCAATCCAAAAGGCATGATTGTGTATTGGTAGTATCCCCATTATGTTGCAAAAGTAGTCTTGTGTCGATCTTCTGGTGCTATCTTGATTTGGTGGTAGCCTGAGAATCCATCAGTGAATGAGTATGCTTTCTGGCCTCCCACATTTTCTAGGACTTCATTTGTAAAGGGTGTAGGGAAGGGGTCATGTAAGAAAGCATCATTGATCTTTCTCAGATCTACATAGATTCTTATGCCTCCTTGTTTTTTCTCTTGAACTACCATGGGGATTATCCATTATGATTCTTCTACTAGTTATATGATTCCTACTTCCAACATTCTGTCAATTTCTTCTCTTACCTTCTTCTTGTAGATGGGGTTCAATTTGTAAGGCCTTTATCTGATGGATCTTACCTCTGGTTTGAGAGGGATATTCATCTCTCCAAGTTTCCTACGATACCCTTCATTTCTATAAAGTTCATTGGGAACAAGTCTCTATACTCGCACAATAATTTTGTTACCCTATCCATTGTTTTCTCATCCCAATATTCTCCAATGCTGGCCATATTGGGATTCTCTATTGTCCCAATGTTGACTTTCTTCACCTTGATTGGTGCAACAATTACCTCTGATTCTAGAGGTGGACCTTCCACTTCCCTTTTACCTCCAACTTCTTTAATTTGAATATCGTGTGGATCGTCTTCCTCTAATACTTCTTATTGCACATGGTAGCATGACAACAATTCTTTCACTATTTGTCTATTCCGTTTTTGTGCGCCCATTATGAGTTTGATTTCTGGTTCCTTAATGAATATCACCCCTCTTATTTTATTAAGTGTTGCATCTATGTTGGGGTTCTCATTTTCAAATGAGAAAGTGACTGTAAAGTTTTGTTGTAGTATTGTCCAGCTCGTAGTTCCTTTGTGCAGTTCCTGGTTTGTATACTAGTTTGTTGGGATGCCCTCTAATGTGTGTACAAAATTATGAGGCCATTCTTCTGGGGGTATCATTTTCCACAATGATCTACACTTCTCCAAGTGCCCCCTATCCATCATATTTTTGCTTCTGGTTGCTTCTTTCTTTTGTGCCAAACCTGATGCACATTAATCGCTTACATTGGTACTAGTCCTTGATTATTTCTTTGTGTGTGCCCCATCATATTGCAGATGTAGCCTTAAGTGCAATGTTGATAGCTAACAATATTTGAGTATCTGATAATTTTTTTTCATATCTCATTAGGAATTCTTCCAAGTTGTTGATTCCATGGAAACCTGGAGGTTCTCTGACTTCTGTCCCAACCCACCTTACTGCGCGGTCTATTTGGATGCATATTCTAGCTGAGACCTAATGTAGGAGTTGTTTCCAATTATCCAGACCAGTGTCTGAGTCAGAAGCACAAGCACATGATGTGATACTTATCCAAATAAGTGCACCATCGACAGTTGGATTGATGTAATCTTCAGTGCATTTGGTGGTTTGGTATAGCTGGTTAATTTCTTCTAGGTCTATACATGTTGGTTCCACACATATTTCGGCTTCTGATGGATCTAGAGGCATGATAACCCTGTACTCACCTAAATCAAATGTCATCTTCCTGGTCTTCAGGTTTACTATTGCATGATTGTCAAACTCCCAATCCAATCCTAGTAATGTTGGATATGGTGTTGTGCCGTCAAGGATTCCAATCACTTCGAAGTCTACCTTACTGTGCACTATGTCCATATATACTGTCACTCCTTTGAATATCCCTATTGGTATAACTCTATGTTGGTTTTCTAACTTTAGTTGAACTGGCGAGTAGCCTAAGGTAGGTTCTCCCATGCATTTTCATGTCTTTTTGGGTAATACATTCACTTCAGATCCCATATCTAATATTACATCGCCCATGTTGAAATCTCTGATGTTGGCATTCAATCTAAATTCTTTGTTGGTTCTCCTTCTGGCATGGACGTGATTGACTATCCTCTGTTCTAAATTTACCTCAGAGTTTGTAGTACATCTATCTAACAGATTTTGTAATACTATAAAAGATGATGGATCCTTAAATAATTTAATACAAGATTGCAGGAAAGTTTTAATACAACTTACTTGGTTTCCTCAGTGGACTTCACAGGTATGGTCAAATGCTGACGGCATTTCATACGTTGGGACATCTTGGATATGTTGTGTGGTAGATGTAGATGCAACATTCTTCTTGAGAAATTCTTGTCTGGCCTCCTTAAAGGTCTCCTTCTCCTTTTCCACATTGAATCTCTTGGATGGTTCAGTATTTTTCTTAATCCACTGGTGTTGTATTGGTTCATGTTTAGTCGCATCATATCCTATTTTAGAACCTCGACACATCACTATGTTGATGTTCCTTCCATCTTCTCTAGTTTATGTAGAGATATCCTATACGTTCTGATTGTTTTGATTTTGTTTCTCCTATATCTTCCCCAACAATGTGGTGCAATCCTCTGTATCGTGATCTACTGCGAGACAATACATGCATGCCGCAAGTTGTAGAGGGCATTCTCTTGCATAGTGCCCTGGTTGTTGGCAGTTAAGGCACACTACTGGACCTATTCCATGTACAAATCCTCCTCTGCCACTTCCTCCTCCTCTGTACCCAGCATGATATCCGTGCGGTGTATTGTATTGAGGTACCTGATTATACTGCACAGGGTTATATTGGGGCTGCGCAGTGTTATACTACGACTGCGCATTGTTATACTGCTGTGACACAGTATTATATTGCACTGGTGCTTGATTAAATTGAGGTGCAACTTTCCCTTTCATCATTTCGGCATTCACCCTATATGTGTCTGACATCCTTTACCTCATCAGATCCATGGTTCTACAATCTTTGTCATCGTGGCCTACTGACTTGCAAAAAGTGCAGTATGCATTATTTGGTATTGTTTGGTATTTATTCATCATAGGATAATGATGTGGATCATGCTTGTGCATCTTGCAAATTCACACCAGGGTCCTCCTATCGGCAATGGATTTGGAATCCCTGTTTCCATATACTGCGCGAATGTTGGACATTCGTTCTTATGGTGCCCTTCTATTCTATATGTGGTACACCAAATATCTTTGTGCTTTTCCTTGCCCTTATTCTGATTGAGTTGGAAGGTAAGATTTTTTAGATCCTCCTTCAACTCCTCTATAGATGGATATGTCTTGTGGTACTGATCATTCTCCTCCATTTGCAAGGTTTCCTATAGAGCCTCTACTTCAGATTGGAATTTTTGTTATCTGAGTGGGTATTTTAGGTGTGGTAACAAAGAATTCACAAAGAAATTCCTATGTTGTATGTCAGTCATGGCATACCTCAATTTCTCTTTCAGTCATTTAAATCACTGGTCAATTTCCTAGAGAGATTCTCCTGGTTTCTTTCACATTTCTATCATCTCATTCATGTATTGATCCTCTAAGCTCAGCTTCTAGAACTGATCAGAATCTGGACCAAGGGTCAAAATTTAGCCCAAAAATGAAAGAGTTCAGAAGCACCTCAAAATGAACTGGTGCGTAGCCCTTGTCATCATGAACCCAACGCAAATTGAATGGGTTCAAGTGGATGTTGGATGAGTGAGATATCGCGATCTGTTCGATTTACCAAACAGGAAAAAAAAAAAAAAACACTGACTGGACAGTCTGTACAATTGACGTGGCAGAGGCTGTACATCTGACGTGACATATCCATATGCTAAGGTAGCAGTTGACATGGCAGGCATTGTTGGTAGGACGCGTGGATGGATAGACTACTGACACGTGGCATCATTATGGTGAATGGTTTGGTGCCACGTGGCCCAGGCATGGGCTGCCACGTGGCACCATGTTTTGGTTGTTTAAAATTTTTATGGAGTCCGTGCGATTTGAACACCAGAACTCCACTCATATGAAAAGTATTTGCAAATTCCACCCTGCCAATGCACCACACTATGTTACTTATTATATATATGTTTTAAAATATATTAAAGTTTGAATGTGGTGTAGTTTGGGTGCGGTCTGGGCTGGGGCTTAGACCCAGCCCCCATTCCTATGCGATTAATCATGTGACCACACCATAAATATTTACACACGTGTTTCAAATGGTTTCAAACCCCACGTGCCTAGACACATGTCACGACCACATTCAATCTTGGAACCTAGTCCTTTTGGTGTGGGAAACGAGGTCACATGACCCATGCACCCAACACCTATGTGGTTAGGGGGATTAATTCCGCTAACTGTTCTACAGTTGCATGCAATTTTTTGGTTATGTGCCTGGTGCTAGGTTTTATCACGGAAATGAGCGCATAGGCTAGGTTGGATGCACAGAGGTGCATTTTGGCGAACTAGAGACAACAAGCTTGAAGCAGGAAAATGGCAGGAGGCCTATCTTCTTCATTTTTTGGCTAAATGAGGTGTCGAAAAAGCCCAGCTAGGGGTTTTTGGATGTTATGAATCCATTGGCATAGTTTTCAAAGAAATTTGAAGACTTATTTTGTATGTTTTTCACCATTGAAGTTTCAGGAAGCTCTAGGAAGCTTAGGGCCCCCATTGATGGAGGCCATGCTCAGATGAGCCCAAGTCTGTTTTCTGTGACTGAATAGTCATTTTTGGATAATTGTTATGCTCTAAACACATTGGGATAGGTTTCAGAGGCATTTGAGGACTTTTACAGGTGTTTTTTCCACAAGGAAGCTTAGGGAAGCTCAAGGCCACATGTAGAAGATGTCATGCCCAGATGAGCCATAATTCATTTCCAGAGTTCTATTAGTCATTTTTGGGGTTTTTATGTATTTTGAACCCAATGGTACAGTCAGTAAATCCATTGGAGTTGAGCAGCATATTGTAAAATAATATTTGAAAAACTAACCCAGAGAGCCTAGTCCATTGATGGAGGCTCAAGGAGATGTAGCCCAGTTGGGGGTGAAGTCCTTTATCATCTTGTTATTGTTGTGAGTTTGTTGGTTTATTTCCTGCAAGTTATGTTTATTGTGTATTTTTTTAAAACACATATTTAACTTTTTAAATACCTCACACATAAACATTTAAAAGAAGCATGAACTTGACACATTAAATCTCTTGCATAACTTTGACATAGAGCAAGGTCCTGAAAAGTTTATTTTAATGGAGTAGAGGGTGCTTGCATAGAAAAACAAGTTAGCTCCCTATTTTCAGATTAGGTGGTATCAAAGCATAGTTTTTTCTCATGTGATTGTCATTGATAGCTAGAGATTTAGCTATTGGTATTATTGTGCAATTTTTGTGTTGAAGTTTGATATCTTGCAAGGATGGCGGAAGCTTCAAACATTGATAGTTCTCATACATCTTCATTATCCAAGTTCTTTGACAAAGAGATGTTGAAGGAGTTTGTAACCATGAGAGATAACGTACAAGAGTTGTGGGAAGATAGAGAAGAGAGAATTTCACTTCAAGAGCAGTTGATGGCCATGAAGGAGGAGAAGGAGACTCAACTCCATGAGGCAAAGGAAACCCTTACGAAGTACATGCATGAACATGAGGTATGTAATGTTAGTTTATCTTCAAATTCCTCTCAAGATGAATGCTTTGGTGTTTTTGAAAATCACACAAGAGGATTAGGGTCCATGTTATTGTTAAAAATGGGCTATGAAGGTAGAGGGTTAGGCAAGCATGCACAAGGCATTGTTGAGCCTATTTTTGTTGAGGAGAGACCCAAGTATTGTGGTCTTGGATATGACCAAAGAGATGGAGCAAATTCCAAAGTTGAGGAGACAAGGGAAACAATTCCAAGAACAACTTTTGTTGCAAGTTCAATCCCTCAAGCATGCAAAGCTTGTGTTCAAGATGAATGCAAATGTATGAAACAAGAGAGTTGTGACAGCCATAAGAACAAGAACATTGTTGTTGGTCTTCAAAGGAGATCTTGTAACTATTCAAATTCACCTCCTCAAGAAGGCGATAAAGGTGAATGTTCAAGGTATATTTCTACCTATCATTCAGTTGCTTTTGATTATGTTAAGCATGATAAATTTGCATGTAAAAATGGCAGAAAAAGTCCATGTACATATTTTGGTTTATATAACCATCATGTTTCAAAATGTTGGAAAATATTGACCACTTTCAGGAAACTTTCCAAGCAAAAGCAACTTGAAAAGAGGATGCAAAAGATTTGCACTCATTGCCAGAATAGGGGTCATCTCATTGACCAATGTTGGACATTGCATCCAACCACTCATCCACAGCACAAGAAGCAGATGGATAAAGAGTTTAGCAAGAATGGAAG
>JASDQU011028154.1:11333-31538 GCA_032191745.1 Picea mariana
TAAAAGAGGGGTATGATGCTCACTTGTTATAGCCATATATCATTTTCAAATTCAGCTCTTATCTACCCACATGTTTTGGGTTTATGTACATATGTTTGTACTTGAAGGAGAGTTGAAGAGTCATGCACATGGATGTGCTTTTGTGTGTGTGTAAACAGTGAACTTGGTGATAGTTCATTCTGAATGACTCATGATTGTAACATGATTGTGTATCATGAATTTCGATTTGTCATTTTGAGAAGGTCGATATGTTTCAAATGAGTCGTGACTTGTGTTAATGTTGTCTTCACGACTATGTTGTGTCGATCATGTTTTTCGACTTATGTTTAGTCGATGGTGTTTGTTGGCTTGTAAGTCGATTTTGAGTACACCAAGATGCAGGAAAATGCCATGTTCTTTGATGAAGTGCAAGATTTGACCATTTGCTTGAAGAGCAAAAAGACTTTGTTGGCATCATTTTCAGTCTTGTATAAATTTGTTTTCAAGATTGATGGTTTTCTTGGATTGTGACAAGATGTCGCAGGAAAGTTTTTGCAGCCATTGTAGAGCGGATTGTTTTGACGCCAAAGAGTTCATAAGAGGGACTTGATTCTTAGTGGGAAGGCTGGCAGTCTTCCAAGAACAAAGAGAACAGTGGGTCAGTAGCAGCCAGAGAATAGTGGTTGAGGGACATAGCCAGTTACAGTGCAAGGCATGTCAAGGTATCCAGGTGATTGTCAAAAAGACTTTTCAAGTAGAATCAGTTGATAGAACCTAGAAGCAGAAGAGTATTGAAGCTCAGGTAGATAATCATAAGATTTTGTGGGTCCAAAATCCTTTTAGGGGGAAGGTGTGATTAGAATCTAGACCAGGGGTCAAAATTTAGCCCAAAAATGAAAGTGTTTGGAATCAACTCAAAATGAACGGGTGTGTAGCCCTCGTTGTCACAAAGCCAACGCAACTTAAACGGGTTCAAATGGACATCGGATGCGTGAGATATCATGATCTGTTCGATTTACCAAACAGGAAAAAAAAAACACTGACTGGACAGTCTGTACAGCTGACGTGGCAGAGGTCGTACATTTGACGTGACATGTCTATACACTAAGGTGGCAGTTGACATGGAAGACATTGTTAGCAGGACATGTGGCCGAATATATTGCTGACACATGGCATCATTGTGGCAAATGGTTTGGTGCCATGTGGCCTAGGCATGGGCCACCACGTGGCACCATGTTTTGGGTGTTTAAAATTTTTATGGAGTCCATGGGATTCGAACCCCGGACCTCCACGCATATGAAAATTCTTTTCAAAGTCTTCCTTGCCAATGCACCACACTATGTTACTTATTATATATATGTTTTAAAATATATTAAAGTTTGAATGTGGTGTAGTTTGGGCGCGGTCCGGGCTGGGGCTTAGCCCCGGCCCCCATTCCTATGCGATTAATCATGTGACCACACCATAAGGATTTGTGGGAACATTTCAAATAGTTTCAAACCTCACGTGCCTGGACACATGTCATAGCCACATTCAATCTTGGAACCTAGCTCCTTTTGTGCAGGAAACGAGGTCACATGACCCATGGACCCAATGCCTATGCGGTTAGGGGGCTTAATTTCACTAACCGTTCTACAGTTGCACGTAGTTTTTTGGTTATGTGCCTAGTGCTAGGTTTTATCACAGAAATGAGCGCAGAGGCTAGGTTGGATGCACAGAGGTGTGTTTTGGTGAATCAGAGACAACAAGCTTGAAGGAGGAAAATGCCAAGAGGCCTATCTTCTTCATCTTTTGGCCAAATGAGGTGTCGAAAAATCCCAACTAGGGGTTTTTGGATGTTCTAAATCCATTGGCATAGTTTTCAAAGGCATTTTAAGACTTCTTTTGTAGGTTTTTCACCATTGAAGTTTCAGGAAGCTCCAGGAAGCTTAGGGTCCCCATTGATGGAGGCCATGCTTAGATGAGCCCAAGTCTGTTTTCTATGACTGAATAGTCATTTTTGGCTAATTGTTATGCTATAAACACATTGGGATAGGTTTCAGAGGCATTTGAGGACTTTTATAAGTTTTTTTTCCACAAGGAAGCTCAGGGAAGCTCAAGGCCACATGTAAAAGAGGTCATGCCCGGATGAGCCATGATCCGTTTTCAGAGTTCTATTAGTCATTTTTGGGGTTTTTATGTATTATGAACCCAATGGTACAGTCAATAAATCCATTGGAGTTGAGCAGCAGCTTGTAAAAGAATCTTTCACAAACTAATCCCAGAGAGCCTAGTCCATTGATGGAGGCTCAAGGAGATGTAGCCCAGTTGGGGGTGAAGTCCTTTATCATCTTGTTATTGCTGTGAGTTTGTTGGTTTATTTGCTGCAACTTATGTTTATTGTGTATTTGTTTAAAACACATATTTAAATTTTTAAAGACCTCACACATAAACATTTAAAAGAAGCATGAACTTGACACATTAAATCTCTTGCATAACTTTGGCATAGAGCAAGGTCCTGAAAAGTTTATTTTAATGGAGTAGAGGGTGCTTGCATAGAAAAACAAGTTAGCCCCCTATTTTCAAATCAAGAACTCATTAATCAGTAATTTATTAATGTCTGTAAGTGTCCTTGTCATCCTAGGTGCACTATTTACGTCTAGACTCATGTACCAGTCTAGTGTGTGGTATCTTAGTGTGATAGCTAGCTACACAAGTTTAGTGTCTTCATCAATGACTTGTTTTGCTTCCTAGATCTTTGTACAAATGAACAAGTATTAATTAGGGTATTTTGTTGCCTCTCAAAATTGTGGTAATCGAATGGTGGGATCATGTCCTTCCATCTTGAATGATGAACTACTATCTCTGTGTGGTGTAGATACTTGACTAATGCTCCCCAAATTGGCTCCCCCATTTGTTTTTCCTTGTGTAGATGTACTTCATGTTGTCTTCCTTCTCCCAAAATTCGGTTGCCTAAATGGTGGTGTTCTTCTTGGTGTGTTAGTCACACATGGGTTTATGGGTTCCACACTGATATTAATATGGATAGGATTACTTCCTTCAATTCCTGCTCTTAGACCTATTGACTTCCTCTCATATGATGCGTGCAGGATTTTCTCAATCTGCTCCACATCTAGGAGATCTTCTACCTCCTCTTCATCACTTGACAAGCCTTATGTTGGGTATATGTTATATTCTTTGCATGTGTGTGAGGGTGCGTCAAGTTTGACAATTTTGTCTGACGATCCCTCTAGTATTGATCTTTGTGTTGTGTGCACCGGGTGCTTCCTAGGGGGGTCCCAGGGGGGGGCACATATGGTCCCCCCTGGTTACATGCAACATTCGACAACGAGCAGTAGCCCAAGGCAACACCCCCAAAAAACAATTTGGGTGGTTTTTGCTATTTTTAGTGATTTTCTAAATTAATCCTGGATTAAGGGATTAGGGTTTTGGTATCTACGGAATACCTAAAAACATTGTATATATTGTATGGTGAATGGTGAAATTTGATATAATGAATATAAGAAAGGTTTTCCCCAGTTGAGGGTTTCTGGTATAAATATTTGTGTACTATGTGAATGAGCCATTGATTAATTTTTGTTTTTCTTAAGAATCTATATGCATTGTTTTACCTCGCAGGTTTAAAACTTACACCTTCCCTCACAGCTATGGCTCTCTTCTTGGTGTTCACCTTGTATTGGTAGGGTACTCCATTGCGTGTCTTTCCAGTTGTTGTCATGATCCGCTTGATCTGTCCATCATCCATCATGATTGGATAGAAGGATTCCTTCTTCTTTTCTTTATCCCTTTCTCCTTCTATTTCTCCTTTTTTTGTCAGTGCTTCCCCCCTTCCCCCATGCATGTAGGGAAGTTTAGTTGTCTGATTCCATTGTCATTAAAAACTTTTTATAGAGAAATATCTTAATAGAAGTATACAAAAATCTAATATACCTTCCTCGAGGCCAGCGTAGAAACTCTTGCTTTGCTGCATTGTACGACTTCGCGGTATCTACTGCAAATTCTATTATAAATCTTGCTACAATACTGTCGACCCAAAAATCTACTGCACGGGTGAGTTTGTTATTCACCTACTGTAATTGCGCGATCTAAACTGAGGTCCACTCTAACTGTTGGATCCAATTTTTTGCATGATTGTCCTTCAACCTCAATATCCACTACTGCAATAAGTGTGGAAAATCACAGAAAAATACTTCATACAGATCAGTAAACACATACTTCTCCAGATATTTGTGCGGTGTTACTCTAAGGTTTTTGATATCTTTCTACGCAAACTCTAGCTCCTTTGTCTTTAGCCATCTTTTGACCTCTTCTTTTGTGGGATTCCACAGTCTCAACATCCCCTTCTAGTGGCACATTATTCTCACCTTCTTGTTGTCTGATTTGGTATTCTTTTGACTCGCCTTACGTAGATCTTACATTCTTTTAACAGATCTTCAACATATCCCATCTACTCAATCCTATGATGTTCCAACCAGCAACGGAACCATTTGTTGGTTTACTTTTCTAATTTGTACCTTTAACATGATTGACCCAAGTCCAAGGTCTAATGGAGATCCAAAAAATCCTCTAAAACTATCGGACCTTTTGGTAAACTAGAAGGCAACGCAATACATAGAGTGCACTACGCATTCTCACCCGATATAGTTCTATGGGTGACTGCAATGCTCAAGTGCTTGCAGCCTAGAAATGAGTGGGGATCTGGGATAGTACTATGTGATATACAGTCCATTACTCTATCATTCATCTATTTTAGTTATTATTTTGTTCCTTACTCATGCATGTAAATCAACAAATCTAACTGCTTCATCAAAACATTCATCTAAGATCTAACCATTGACAACAAAGACATAAACAATAATCATTCCATATAACACATGACTTACTATGGTTCACCCCCTCCTGGGATACATCCACAAATATTTGTCTCTTCATCTCTTTTATTATAGTTCTGTCATATATGGCGTCGCATTCACTACAACTACGTTCATACATTCACAACACTGACTCCTTGACCTTTACGAGGCTGACTAGATTTCACCAGGCTCCTCATCCTGTGATCTAACCCTCAAGGTCTAGTTACTATTCTCTCCTACAACTCAACAACTTACAAACAAGTATCAGATTACATTCATGTTACTGACCTGTTACTCTATCTCACGCAAGTAACCCATAACCAAAACAACAACACCCCCCTAGACCTCCTAGGTGTCTATTTATATCTATTCTTGGCTCATTAGCCATTACATTCTCTTACCAAAAACCTGACCTAGTTAGGTCTTCTTGCATGTTGGTCTTGCGTTCTTTTCTCCTCTGCATGCGCGTTTTTGTCTGATTCTTTTCTTGCCACTTGTCTTTTTTTCCCTTCTTCTTGAATGCACGCCTCTCATGTTGTTATTCCAACTATCTTTCCTCCATGTCATGCCTCTTCCCCAAAATGGACCTGTGCCCAACAAAATTCCACTGGTTTCTCTCCATTTAAATTAGTACATGGCGTGGATTCAATTCTCCCGATTGAATATGAAATCCCTTAACTTAAATTGGAAATTGAGATCCTATCTGACACATACAATCTTGAAGAATGTCTCATGCACCTAGAGCAGTGTTGAGATGCCTCTACGTATATCGAAGAGAATAAATGACATGTTAAGGTTCAATATGATAATTATGTTTGTCCCTGATAGTACGTTGAGGGTGACTTGGTTTTCCTTTATGACCAAGACAAAGAACTGCTAGGGGAAGGTAAGTTCAACCCCATGTGGCACGGTCTTTATATCGTGCGATGTGTACTAGAAAAAGGAGCCTACGAACTAGAATATTATGAGGGGAATATTCTGGATGAGCCCAGAAATGGGCTCTACCTTAAAAGGTACTATGCTTGAGCCATCAAACTTGGGCGTGACATTTGTATATTAGTGTATATTAATGTACATATTTCTTTATCCTTTTATTTGCATCATTAGATTGCTTATTTAGTTTTCCCTTGGTTTGCAGATGCCAATGGAATCTTCGTTTTACCTAGGATTCATGGATGGTGCCAGTCATCATACACGGAATATGGCTTCCACTGCTTGGGTTATTTACTCACATGAGGGACAAATGGTGTCTTTAGGTGGCGTTTGTTTGGAGCCATCAACAAATAATGTGGCTAAGTATAGCATCATTATAGAGATATTATGTGACGCCATTGCACATGGTGTTCTATGTTTATAAGTTCACCTAGACTTTTAGTTATTCGTATGGCAGTTGAATGGAAGTTATCGTGTGAGAGGTCCACCTCTAATATGACGATTCCTATGGATACAAATTTTGGAACGATACTTTGATTTTGTTACTTATAGTCACATCCCTAGAAGTTCTAATCATGTATCTGATGCATATGCTAATTTCATTTTAGATTGGAATTTGATGCAGGAGCATCGCCAGAAAGAAAGTACAAAAGAGGAAGGACAGTTGGATATGCACTAGCGTACATTTTGAGGATGGTTTGAATTTAAAAGGATGAAGCATTAATGTAATATCTGGAGAAGATATTTTTTTCTTTTATGGTTTGGAGATTGTAACGTAGATCTTGAGTGGTTTCTCTCATCTATTTGTTGGAGGCAATTAATGAAATAATTGTAAAGTAGATGTATACTTTAATTCGATTAGATAGCTTGAGTTGTAGGAGGGAAAACTCTAGAAAGCTCCCTCGTATGTATTGTAATGTATTATTATTCTCAAGGGTAAGAATAAAGTTGTAGAGTAAGAGAAAAGGAGAATAGAGAAGTGAGAGAAGTCATATAAGGAGATAGTTGTGGCTATAGAACCATGTATAGAAGCACTTGAGTTAATATAAGAATGCTTTGACTCAATTTCATGGCATTGTGATGAATACGGTTTGCATCTATTGAATGGTATGTTTACAATTTTCTTATATGCTCTGTTATGCATTTTGTTTCAATGATGTGTGTATGTATGATTTCATGTTGAATGTATGAAGTCTGTGAGAGGGAGAGTATGAGTTGCAATTGTTTCTCATCTTGAGATTTCCTACAAGGAGTGCAGTGAAAGTTTGCAAGGAGTGTGTCGAAAAGTTCTGAGTCTTACCTCAGAAAAGCTCAGGAGAGATATTGTTGTTCTCATACCAGCAGAAATGCGAGTATAACACAGAGCCGTGCAAGGTGTGTGCATGCGGGTTGAAGTCTTAGTCTTTTCCAACCCAATGAGTGGTTGAAGAGTTATTGTCACAAGGAGTGCGCAAAATTGGGAAGTTCAGATAATCAGAGATTATCGTGAATCTGCAAGGAGTGCGGGCATGATCCCTTGGAATCCTTAAGTTTGCAGCAAGAACCAATCTTAGGAAGGATAGAGGCTTCAGAGAGTTCAAAGGGAAGACGAGGCCGGAGTCACCTCATAGAAATTGAGCTCAGGAGGAATAGTCATTGTTATATCTGGATCAACGAGAATCGTTGATCTTGTGATTTTGGATTTCGGCATTTTGGGAGTAGGAGTGTGGAGAAGGTCATGAATTGAGGTACTGAGTTACGAAATCCTGATACGCGAAATCCTGACATAATCTAGACCATAAAATCATTGGAAGTTCAGGGTTATCGATCTTAGGAGAAGAAGTCGTGACTTCATACATCAGGAGAAAGGGAAGTAGTCCCATTGCGAATTCACGAGTCGTGAAATCCTGACATGCTCAAAGGTGGACCCTAGAATGTGAATGAGGTCATATGGTTGAGGCATAAGGGAGGTTTTAAAGATCCGTTAGCCCATTTTGGGGTTTTGGGAGTCAAAGGAGTCAGAGGAACTCAACAATAGGAATCGTGAAGTCGCGAAACCCGAAACACCTTTTCGGGTGAAGACCGTGGTCACATCAGTTGGTCACGTGGGGTGGAGGTTCGCACCTTATGCTTGTTTGCGTAGGCGTAAACAATAGAAGGACCTATGGTTATATGAGTTGAATATTCTAGCTGGGAATTGAAGAGCAATTCCGTCTCAGGGAAATAGAAAGATCCAACGATCGGGAGGTCACACAAAACCTGCTGAGGTAGGGGTGTTGCGTCAGATGGTATCAGAGCTTAGCGAATAATTTTTTTTTCTGTGAAGGTAATACAGAGGATAGTTGTGATTTAAATTCTGCGTGGAACATATTTAAACAATGCCACCAAGAAGACGTCAAGATAGACCAATTCCCGATCCAGCCGTGGAAAGGGAAATGAGAGAACTTTGCACTCGATTAGATGCTATGGAGACAACACAGAGGTGAACAACTGATACTAGAGATTACTGTTTTTAGATTTCTGTGGTGAGGAATTTCAAAATCATTTGCCAAAGAATCCACAGTTGGTGTCCTGATGATGAATCCCTATCCGGATTCGAAACGTCGATGACAAAATGACACCAATTGTGATACTAGAGATGTCAGTGAGGCCGAAATTGAAATGAGGCTAGAGCTGAAGAAGAAGCTATAGCCGAAGATGTTGTAGAGTAACATCTATTCAAATTTGTTGCAAGAATAGGGGACAGAGAAAAAATGGACATCCTGATGTATGAAGGCAACTTAGACGTTGAGGAGATGCTAGATTGGTTTAGAGATCTGGATAAATACTTTGACTATTAAGACATCGAAGAAGATAATAAAGTAAAACATGTTTTCACTAGACTAAAAAGGCATGCATCACTGTGGTGGGATGAACTGCAGGCTGACAGGTGTTGCAAAGGTAAGCAAAGAATCAAAATATGGGATAGGATGGTCGCAAAGGTGAAATCCAAGTTTATACCTAGATATTACCAAATTAATTTGTTTCAAAGAATGCAGAATTTGAAATAGAAGGGGATGACAGTGAAAGAATACACTAAGGAGTTTTATAGACTCAATATCAGAGCCAATCGCCATGAGAGTGATGTTGAAAAATTCACCAGATACATGAATTTCTTGAGATATGAAATTCAAGATGAGATGAGCATGGTGATGATTAGAAATGTGGAAGATGCTTATCAAATTGCTTCAAAGGATGAACTAAAGTTGGCCCAAAATCAAGGTCAAAGGGGAAGAGGTATAAGTCCAAGCCAAGGAAAATAAATTTCCCAAGACAGAGTACATAAGCCCAAAGATGAAGAAAAGAAACCTCATAACCACCTAGAAAGGGGAGGAAGCTCACAAGGAGGACAATATGCCAATAGGAACACTTTTTCGCGAGCAAGAGGAAGAGGAAGAGGCAAAGGTGGTGAAATAAAGTGTTTTCTTTGTGGAAAGATCAAACATAAATATTTTGAATGTCTTGATAGAAAAATGGAT
The DNA here is from genome assembly GCA_032191745.1 of Picea mariana. NCBI lineage: Eukaryota > Viridiplantae > Streptophyta > Pinopsida > Pinales > Pinaceae > Picea > Picea mariana. The sequence goes on from JASDQU011028154.1 coordinate 20,596, forward strand.
GGAGGGGGAGAAGCTCACATTTTAGAAGCGCAGAGGCGAAATGTTGAGGCATAAGATGCAGAAGGAGAAATATCCTTAATGATGAGGAAAATTCTCTTGAAGCTAGAGAAGGAAATAGAGAATCCATTCCAGAGGAACAATTTGTTCAGAACTGTTTGCAATACCAAGGATAGGGTATTCAAGGTGATAGTGGACAGTGGAAGCACAGATAATCTAGTATCCACAGAAATGGTGGAAAAGTTGGAATTGCAAATAGTTGCACATCCAATCCCATACAAGGTTTCGTGGTTGCAAAAAGGACATCAGGTAACATTCACTAAACAATGCTTAGTTGAATTCAAGATAGGGGGTTATAGAGATTGGATTTTATGTGATGTTATTCCCATGGATGTCTATCATGTTTTGTTGGGGAGACCGTGGAAATATGACAAAAATGTTGTTCATGATGGGAGAAAGAACACATACACCTTGGAGAAGAATGGTAGGATGCACATGTTGCTTCTGATTGATGACAAGAAGGTGAAAGGAAAAACAAGCAACACTATACTTCTCATGAGTGGGAAGGAACTTCTTGATGAAATCAAGAAAGATGAATAAATGTAGTTTGTTGTGGTGAGAAAACCTAGGGTCGTCTTGACCAGTACTTCAATGGATGATCTACCTAAGGAAATTCAAGAAGTACTTGAGAGCTTCGTTCATATAGTGGTGGATGATTTACCTTGTTCATTTCCTCCCATCATAAGTATAAGCCATCACATTGACCTTATATGAGGGGTGAGTTCTCCAAAAAAAGTAATGTACAGATTGACACCGCAAGAGAATGAAGAGGTTAAGAAGCAACTCCAGGATTTTCTAGACAAAGTATTGGCTAGGGAAAGCTTGAGTCCATGCGTTGTACCAATAGTGTTAAGTCCAAAAAAGGAATGTGGATGGAGAATGAGTATAGATTCAGGAGAAATAAAAAAAATCACCATCAGGTATATATTTCCTTTACCGAGGATGGATGACTTGATGGATTGCTTAAGTGGAGCAAAGTTTTTAAAAAAAATTGATTTGAAAAGCAGATATCATCAGATTAGAATGAGGGAAGGTGATGAATGGAAGACAACATTCAAGACGAATGAAGGGTTGTATGAATGGCTTGTCATGCCATTTGGTTTGATAAAGGCGCCAAGTACTTTCATGAGATTGATGAATGAAGTCTTGAAAGATTTCATTGGAAAGCTTGTAATTGTGTATCTTGATGATATACTGATCTTCAGTAAGACTGAGGAGGAACATTTGAGACACCTAACTCTAGTGATGAGGAGGTTACAAGAAGTGAAGTTGCTGATAAATCTGAAGAAGTCATCTTTCATGAAGAAAGAGCTTGTTTATTTGAGGTTCATGATCTCTTCGAATGAGTTGAAGATGGATCCTAAAAAGGTAAAAGAGATCAAAGAATGGTTGTCGCCAAGGAATATCTTTGAGGTCGGAATCTTCCATGGACTAGCCAGTTTTTATAGGAATTTCATCATAAATTTTAGTGGTATTAGTGCACTAATGATGGACATAGTCAAGAAAGACATAAATCTTTTCATTGGACAAAGGAAGCAGAGAAAAGTTTCAAGTTTCTTAAGGAGAAGATAATTGGATAGCTAGTTCTAGTTTTGCTAGATTTTAGTAAGACATTTCAAGTGAGATGTGACACTAGTGGATTTGCGATTGGAGCAGTATTAAGTCAAGACAATAGGCCAGTTGCATACTTCAGCGAGAAGCTGAATGATTCCAAGAGAAATTATTCCACGTATGATAAAGATTTTTATGCAATCATACATGCGCTAAAGAAATGGAGGCACTACTTGGTTCTGAAAGAGTTCATTTTGTACAACGACAACCATGCTTTACAATTCATAACCAAACAGGAGAAATTGAACTAGAAACATGCAAAATGGGTTGAATTTATGTAGAACTTTACTCTTGTTATAAAGCACATTTCTGGAACTACTAACAAGGTTGTTGATGCATTGAGTAGGAAATGTTTGATTCTGCAGGAGTTTCATGTGAAGACCTTAGGTTTTGATAGCCTTAAGGATATGTACAAATATGATTCAAATTCTAGGGATGCTTATGAAGAATGTGAGAATCATGTTCTGAGAGACAGAATTCAATGGATTGAATACTTATTTCAGGATGGATTATTATTCAAAGGAAATTAGTTGTGTATCCTGAAGAGTTCTATGAGAGAGAATCTTCTGAAGGAAAAACATAGTGTGGGATTGGTAGGACATTTCGGCCATGATAAGACTTTTTTGTAACTAAACAGTTTGTATTATTGGCTAGGGATGAGGACAGATGTCAAGAAATTTGTCAACAAATGCAGAATTTGCCAGCACGTAAAGGGGAAAAGACAAAATACATGATTTTATCAACCGTTTCCAGTACCAGAGAGGTTGTGGGATGTGGTAAGCATGGATTTTGTGTTAGGACTGCTGAGGACACAAAGAGGTTGTGATTCCATATTCGTAGTAGTTGACAGATTCTAAAAAATGGCACATTTCATTCCATGTCAGAAATTAATGATGCAACACACATTGCAAACCTATTTTTCAAATAAGTTGTTTGATTTCATGGTTTACCCAAGAGTATTGTTTTATACAAGGATACCAAATTTGTTGGTCATTTTTGGAGGAAACAATTGAAGAAGCTCGGGACAGAATTATCTTTTAGCTCAACATATCACCCTTAGATGGATGGACATACTGAGGTAGTAAATCAAAGTTTAGGGGACTTGTTAAGGATTTTAGTAGTTGGACATCACAGTCAGTGGGATCAGATTCTCTCAGAAGAAAAATTTTCATATAATGACTCACCTAACAGGAGCACATGACATAGCCCATTCCAAGTAATGTATGGAATGCAGCCAAGAGGCGTATCTGAGTTAAGGGACTTAGAGAAGCATGAGTTCAGAAATTTTGGAGTAGAGGATTTTGCAGCAAAGATGCAATAGCTCCACAGTAAGATTAAAGAATGGTTGTAGAGTTCCAACCAGGAATACAAGCGAAGAGCATATCAACACAGGAGAGAGGTTCAGTTCGAAGTGGGAGACTTAGTCTTAGTGCATCTAAGAAAAGAAAGTTTCCCAAGGGGGACGTATAATAAGATAAAGATGAAGAAGATAGGGCCATGTAAAATCATAAGGAAATTTGAGGCAAATATTTATGAGATAGAATTGCCAAATGGTGTGGGCATTTTACCCATATTCAATGTAGTGTATCTATATCTATACAAAGAAGATGAATCAGGACGACCAGAGGATCAAAAATAAGTTTAGTGGGTTAAATAGATGCCTGTAGCTGAAAATCCGCAGATGGAAAAGATCATTGATCAAAGAGTTAGCAAGAAAACCCAGAGAAAGACATATTTTGAATACTTGATAAAGTGGAAAGGACACCTTATTTAAGATGCCAGTTGGGAAAGAGAAGAAGAGATCCAGAAACATGGACAAACGATGTAAGAGCTCATGGACAGGAGCCCATGAATTTTTCAGCCAGAGGAGTATGATGCAAGAGCATCCCCAGTAAAGAAAGCGCAAAAGCAAAATGACAGTTGGATATGCACTAGTGTGCATTTTGAGGATGTTTTGAATTTAAAAGGATGAAGCATTAATGTAATATATGGACAAGATATTTTTTATTTTATGGCTTGGATATTATAATGTAGATCTTGAGCGGTTGCTCTCATCTATTTGTTGGAGGCAATTAATGAAATAAATGTAAATTAGATGTAGACTTTAATTCGATTAGATGGCTTGAGTTGTAGGAGGGAAAACTATAGAAATCTCCCTCGTATGTATTGTAATGTATTATTATTCTCAAGGGTAAGAGCAGAGGAGAACAAAGAAGTGAGATAATTTGTATAAGAAGATAGTTGTGGTTATAGAACCCATGTACATAAGCACTTGAGTTAATATAAGAATGCTTTAACTCAAATCCATGGTGTTGTGGTGAATATTGTTTGCATCTATTGAATGGTATGTTTACAATTTTCTTATATGCTCTGTTATGCATTTTGTTTCAATGTTATGTGTATGTAAGATTTCATGTTGAATGTATGAAGTCCGTGAGAGGGACAGTATGAGTTTCAATTGTTTCTTGTCCTGAGATTTCCTGCAAGGAGTGTAGTGAAAGTCCGCAAGGAGTGTGTCGACAAGTTCTGAGTCTTACCTCAGAAAAGCTCAAGAGAGATACCATTGTTTTCATACCAGAAGAAGTGTGAGTATAGCACAGAGTCATGCAAGGTGTGCACATGTGGGTTGAAGTCTTAGAATTTTCCAACCTAGTGAGTGATTGAAGAGTTACTGTCGCAAGGAGTGCACATAACTGGGAATTTTAGATAATTAGATATTATCGTGAATCCACAAGGAGTGCGAGCAGGATCCCTTAGAATCCTTGAGTTTGCAGCAAGAACCAAGCTCAGGAAGGATAAAGGCTTCGAAGAGTTTGAAGGGAAGATGAGGCTAGAGTCACCTCTCAGAAATTGAGCTCAGGAGGAATAGTCACCATTAGATCTAGATCAATGGGAGTCGTTGATCTTGTGATTTCATATTTCGGAATTTTAGGAGTAGGAGTGTGGAGAAGGTCGTGACTTGGAGGTCTTGAGTTACAAAATCCTAATACGTGAAATCCTAAAATAATCTGGACCATCAAATCGTGGGAAGTTCAGGGTTGTCAATCTGAGGAGAAGAAGTCACGAGTTCAGACTTCGGGAGAAAGGGAAGGAGTCACATCGTGAACTAACGAGTCATGAAATCCTGATGTTCTCGGAGGTGGACTCCAGAACGTGACTGAGGTCATATGGTTGAGGCATAAGGGAGGAGTTAAAGATCCGTTATCCCATTTTGGGGTTTTGAGAGTCAAAAGAATCAAAGGAACTCAAAAATAGGAATCATGAAACCTGAAACACCTTTTCGGTTGAATACCATGGTCACATCAGTTGGTCATGTGGGGTGGAGGTTCACGCCTTGTTCTTGTTTGTGTAGGCGTAAACCCTAGAAGGAACTGTGATTATATGATTTGAAGATTCCAGTTGGGAATTTAAAAGCCATTCCGGCTCAGGGAAATAGAAAGATCCAATGACAGATAGGTCATGCAGAACCTGTTGAGGTAGGGGTGATGCATCAAAATTTGTCACATAACTAAGTAAAGAAAACAAATTTATACATTCATTCATTGTAACATATATCAATAAAGCCGAAGACCAATTGTTTTTATATTTCATCCTTTAATGTCCAAAACAAATATGGTTTCATAGTACAAAATGTGGTTCACACCATCAAAATACATATATGTCTAGTACATAGCATAACCATGGCATATATGTCTATGGTATTGGATGTGTATCATGATATCACATTATGGAGTTTGCAATACGTCAGAAGAGTCACACCCATGCATGGGGTACACCCACCACCTGTCGTTGCATTGCCTATGGAAAATCGTCCACTTGAACCATAGGAATCCTCTATGTCAAATGAGACAAGTTCCCTTGAACATTCTGTAGCACTCTCTCTACGTCCCCACCTACTATATCATGTCCTCAGTTCCTTCACCAATGTTGTGGGAATCCATCTGGTCACCACAAACCTATGTCTGTGTAACAAATAAATTTTTAATACTTGATACCATACAAAAATATTTGTTTTTTTTTATTTTTCCTTTATCAAAATTGAAAAACACAAAAAAAATGAAATATATAAAAACCATTTCTTACCAATATCTCCATAGGTGGATCTTGGTGGCAATGGCATGTCAGGGTCCTCTCTAAAGTCGATCACTCCGTAAGGATAGTCGTCAATGACTATGACTTGTTGGTGCCACTAGTAAAAGAACTTGTCTTTGTAAGGGGTTGGCACCCTACCACCTCCTAGCCACCTCATCATGTCGGTCCACCATGACATGGATGGATCACGCACTCCATGGGGAGTAATCTCTACTCTAGGGCTCAAACCTGGAACCCTCTTAAAGAAAATACTCCACATTATGGATGCAAAACCAAAATTCCCCATTCACCCTTGTTTGCAATTCATCAACTAGCTCTTTGTGTTGGCCAGAAGTGAGGTATACTAGTCATAAACAATGGGTATCAAACAATCCATCACATAGAACATGAGTGGACTTGATGCCTGGTGAAATGATTCCGACCCTGATATCCATGTGAGTACAAGTACGACGATATTTAGACTTAGGTTCTCGATCACCCTGATAGGGAGTTGGTTCCTTACTTTATCTTTTCTTGCAACGCAATGGGTGATAATGTAGTCCTCCATAGTCATACCACCTCCATCCTATCGGGCCTTGATATTCACCATCTCTCCTCGGTGAGACAATCATCTAATAAATTATATGTCATCCACTTCAATTCTCAATGGCTTCCCATCAAGATTGCAGGACTTTGTCTCTAGATTCCAATAGTTTATCAACAACTAAGGCAACCTTACTTGATCCCTCGTTCCTTTGATGGCTCAAAATTTACAGAGCCCATGTCATTTCAAAGCTTGTTGGGCCCTTGTGTCTCTTTCTACTACGACATCCACCTCCTCGTGCTCCCTTTCCCTCCATTCAATAGCCATCCTACAAAGAAAAGATCATTTTTTGAGTTAAACCCTTTAAAAAACTTGTTCATAGACTTATACATGGGCTAACCTTATGACAATCATGTATAGGGCTTCATATACGCGTGCATTCTTCTCTTTAACCGTATATGTGAGGTCGTATATGCGACCCAATGATCTGCCACCCGCATACAACCTAGTTTTTATGTAACAACCTCTAATACTAAAAATATGGGACCTAAAGCTAAAATGTAAGCCATTGAAATGGAAGTAAATGAGATGGGCACTTACTTGGTCTAGACGGTTTCTAATTATTTTGATTGTATCTCTTGCAATCACCATTGAAAGATCATGGGTAAAATGGCCTCAAAAGCACTATGTGGCTGAAAAACTCAAATGGTATGGTAAAATTTCTTATTTTTACTATTTAAAGAACATTTTTACCCACTTTGTATAGTTTTACCCTATCTTTTCTATTTTTGGACTTATGGACTAATAACACAGTGGAAAGACTTGGTTTTAAGTGGTTTTATTCAGGGTTTTTAATGGATTTCCAGTGTCACGTGCCTCTGATATGTATATTCTTTCACCGACATATAGGATAGGTTTTCACTATGCTTTGAATTCTTGCATCATTTTATGACCATGATTCATACACCCTAGGTATGAACCCATTTCTTATCAACACATAACCTTCTCAATGCTACTAGAAGTGTCGTTATTAAGTGCTAGAGACTTGCCAAACATGGGTACTCTAGTTAGAGCCTTTTTTGTTATTTGGTGCCCATGCATAGGTTATTCCATAGGACCAAGATTTCTTTATAGTCCCAATATGACTTTGCGTTCAAACCCCATTTTCTTACTCACGAGCATTATGACTATTACCTATGGGAATCCCCCCAAGTCTTGGTTAAGCTCTTTTCCGATTCCTGAAAAAATCAAAAGATTTTCGAGTGAAATTGTCTCTTTCACATTCATTAAATGGTTTTGAAAGGATGCATATTTGGTATAATTTTAACTCTTTTCCGAACCATGTAGACTAATTATGAAAAATGATTACTCTAGTCACCATTGGATAGAAGATTTATCATGGGTATTATTTTATACTTTTTCGGGCCTAGGGGACTAAATCTATGAAAAATGACATTTTTGAGTTAATGTGTAATTGCATTCCATCATCTTGCTTGCATTTTTTATCCTATTTCTGGTTCTTGTTTTCTCCTAATAAGCCTGTTCCCTAAGCAATTTGCATCACTAGCCAAGCTGTGCCTTCCATATATCCTTTATATCTTGACACCCTTTACTCGTAGAGGAAACATCCGCCTGAGTGTTCATGTCCCACATGCACTTCCCTACATTGAGAATAGGTATGTTCCACTACTTGGAACTAGTTTCTTACTCACGAAACTCATTTTCTCTCTTGTATCATAGCATTTCTTCACTTATGAAAAAAAAAAAAAAAAACGGGCGAGAAAAGAATATTATCTTCGATCTACAACAGTCGTGTATCCTTTGAATAGAGCACAAATGCTCAATTCCATTTTCATACAAGTTTTAGTTTTAGCATGACCTTAAGAAGTTGAGATCGTTACTTAGAGTTTACTCCTCCAACTAGTTATTCTTCCAACCCCTATGGAGAGTTTGTCGTTGCCTCATGCTTCACATTCTTTTGTCAATAATCACTATTAATTCTATGCTTCCTTAGTTATCCATATATCTCATGCTCTTGTTCAAATGAAGTTTAAATCCTATGTCAATAATTCTTCATAACTCTTGACTTTGCATGTTGGTCATACCCTCAGTCTATCTCATAATCACATGAAGTTGTTGTCCTACTTTTCACCCTTGTCCTACTTTAATCATTGGTAGGTAACCTTGAACTCAACATATGACATATCCTCATTGGTAGTTGACTGGGGGGTTTCTCTTGTGTTCGACATCAAGAAATATATTCACACAGTTAGATTTGTGCAGTTTCTTGGATTCCATTAGCCCTATTGGTGGTTTCCTCTCCTTTGTTGGAAATTTTCCTTATTGGATATTATTCAGAGAGTCTATTTCATGCACTACTTACATATGGTGTATACGAGAGATGCAGATGGTCATTTTTTCATGAAAATCCTATTCGTCCACCCTCCTCCTAATCATAAAGTTATTTCTTTGTACCTCGTGCTGGATGATGAGATATGACTTGATTCTCTCCTTCCAATAGGTCTCCTTCCAGTAGGTCTCCTTCTATCGAATTCAACTCATCTATTATGGAAATGAGACCAAGAGTCCCATGAATATCTAGAGGCTTGTAGTCATCATTGGCAGGTTTTTCTGCCATCGATATTTGGGAATACATCAACGTCTCCTGATCAATGGATTCTTCAAGTGTTCTACCTCAACACCCTTATTCACACTTGTGTAATGTACTCAGTGCCTTGAGACCTACTTTCATTGTCGGTGGGTTGTCTCACATTTGTTAATGATATGCCTTAATGACTGGTAATCAAACAAAGTCTCATTGTTTTCGAATTCAACTCCTCTATTCACATGATGTAGACTTTCACCTTCGGTGGATAGTGTAGAATAACTCCAGCTTACAATAGCAACATCCCATGACGGTTGTTGTATTTCATTGGACCAATACCTATATGAATTCAGTGATCATGGAAGATCAGATTGTACTCCATTATATACATATATCTTCAGTTGATTTTGAGACTAGACTCCACTGTGTCTTTTTCGTGACTATGAAAACCTATGGCATATGTCCACTTTGTATTGCCTCTTCATGGCCATGAAAAAATACTTGATATATATCCACATGGATCTGCAGTTTAATTTAGATTGGTAGCCATGTGTACAAAGTCATTATGGATTATAATATTCTGATGAGTAACTAGTACTTCCAGCTGAGTCTTCATTACTCCACTTCTGGTAATTATAATATAGTTCGGCCATCACAGATACTCCTCTAACCTCACACATTAGAGGGAATTTGTTATAGAATATTTTTCCTCACTAAATGCATATTTCTTGGATGGCCTTCCATTTCCCTCTGAAGACTTAAAGCCCCTTTTCATTCACTCAAGAGCCAAAAATACACAATTTTGTACATATACACACCCTACTAGTTATACAACTAGTGTATATGTAGGTTTCTCCACTAAATCCCACGTACATTAGGTTTAATGCTCAAAAATTAAAAATATGTCGGGTTTCCATGCCATGTCATGAGATCCATGATCCTTGACCTTCCATATACTGGAAATTCAGTCATATCCAAGATTTTGATAATCGACAATTCAACATTGAGAGAAAACATACTCTAGAGAAATTTCACTTAATATTGAATCTTCATCCCTTTTTCCTTGAAATTCTAAACTTCTTGTGTTTAGCCCCCAATCTCTTCCTATCTTATGATGGAGAACCTCATTGACTCCTACATGTGAGCTTTCCTTTGTGGAGGATTGAAGTGGTGGAGGCCCATCTAGAGGGACTTAGCTTTTTGGTTCCGATATGTGCCATTATAGAAGTTTGTCACCTATGTACTTCTATTGATTAGTTTAATAGAAATACTATTTTCTTGTCAAATTGATATCTTGCAAATATTTGAATTAATTTCCATGGGCGTATTTTTCATGTATGTTAATGGATTATGCTAATTTATATGATGAAATTATACATCATCACCCCATTCTTGAGTATCTTGGTTGTTGAGGAAAAGTTGCAGGTATAAAGATTTGGTTCGTGTGCTCAACGATGGTCTTCTTCGAATGTATAGACGAGGTAGGATTCTATCCTTGTCTTGTTAGAATTTAATTTATATAGCATATTTGAGATTATATATTGTGTTTGGGTGTCATTTCATCTGTTGTTGTTTGCCCCTTTCCATAGAGAGATTTTCCTCGTAATAGAGACATGGCAAGGCAAGGTCTAGGTCTAGTTCATGATCTAAGTCTAGATCTAGGTCTAGGTCTAGGTCTTCTCAAGCCTTGTCATGTCTAGGTTAAGGCCATGTCTTTCCTTACCATGCATTGCCTTGCAATGTACCAAACTTGCTAATGTGTGAGAGTGTGAGAGGGAGAGAGAGGAAGAAAAATAGGGGAAATAGAGAGAGAGAGAGTGTGTGAGAGTGTGGGAGGGACATACAGGAAGGCATATATGGGGGTTAGAAAGAGTGTATGTGAGAGTGTGGGAGGGAGAGAGAGGAAGTAATAGAAGGGTAGTAGAGAGAGTGTGTGTGAGAGGGAGAGAGAGAGAGAGAGGAGGACAAAGAGGGAGGTAGAGAGATAGGTAAATGTAGGAAAGAGGGGTAGATGTAGGAGAGATAGAGGAGATATAGTGGGAGGGAGGGGGAGAG
>JASDQU011028154.1:32912-50648 GCA_032191745.1 Picea mariana
CATTGAACCTATACTTTGTAAGACTCAATATCATTTGGATCTTGGTAAGAACTTCCCTTTTCCCTACCCAACTAGATATCCCAATATTGATCTAGTGATTGTACTATGAACATTTGTCCATCTACAACATCATCCTTTGGAGATAATGGATCTCTAGGATTTCTGCATAGAGGTCCAACATAACAATCCTAAATTGTGGGAACATTTTCCCTCAAGTAAACTTCCATAAATTCATGTGAGGACTTTATAGGATAATTTTTTCTTATTTCATACATGAATAGAAATTAGTCGTTGATTTCTCAATTCTTTCAAAAGTATTCTCCAAATATTTATAAATAATCTCACAAAAAATTATCTTGGGATGCCAATATTGTTACCCTCCCTTATCAATCATTTATTTCTAGAGTGAAATATATGTTTGTATTCCATTTATTTTATTTCATCCATATTATAAGGTATCATTACCTATATATTTATCAATTGTGGCCACCCCATTGGTAAGTATAGATTTACATTAGTCAAATTACACTACACATTAGTAGTAGGTGACCACTTTTCATTTCGAAGAAAGGCATCACATTACATAAATAGTCTGTCATCCAAGTAAATGGAATTCAAAGAATTGACATCCTTTAATACTAGTGATCTTGGATTTACCATCCAAAAGGTGTGGTTGGATGAAGGTTTGGAAGTAAAAAAGTTCTTCAACTAAATATGGGACATAGCAATTGTAATCCTGACATGTCCTATGTGTATCCATCATATTTGGCAATGGAAATATGTATTTTCACATTAATTTAGTTGACAACCTCCCATAAGTTCCATCTATGTGTTCATGTGTGTGTTCCATAGGGAGGAATCTAAATTCAAAAATTCCAAACACACTCCTTGATGTTAAAAGGGATAAAAATGAAAATACATAGAAATTTTTGTTATCGCCTTCACAATTATCCATTTGCAACAATAACATTGGTGGAAATTTTCTATTTGACTTGAAAATATTTGTATTATCAACACTTATCTCATTTGGTTCCATATCACCTTATCTCGTGTGGTTCCATATCACCTTTCTTGTATATCAAACATTTCATAAGACTCAGAATGTAATAGAGCTTCATGCAATGGGTGCTTCAATGTTTCCCTTTTTAAAACATATCCCCATATTCATCCACCATTGGTTCTTTAAGATCCTTTAGACATTTACCCAATGAGCTCACAATGAAATTTGAACCCATCTCCAAAAAGGAAATACTGAAGTGGCCAAAGCCCCTAGTCTTTTGTCCACATATAAGCATACCAGTAAAAAATATGGGAAGATTCATGGCATTGATAATAGTATTTTCCTTCTTATCCAACCTTGGTATAAAAGTCATTGGCTTATCGATCTTGTCATGCACAATGCTCAAGTAAGTCCTTGGACTCTTCTTTGAAGATAATCTATGGAAATAATAAATATGCAAGATGCAATATAATGATTATGGGCTATATGAACTAGTCACAACCATTGTACTTCAGCTGGATCATGAGAAAACCTAATATTGTTCATTATTGAAATACAATCATTACACCTTCAAAATAAGTCATTCTTCATGATTAAAACATTTCCAAAATAAAATTCTCATTACTTTGTTGAAACTAGATTGTGACACCCAAGAAAGACCAATCCATTGGATGTCCTCACTAGCCATTTTACGAAGTGAACCCTCGGGCATGTCAGATGGAAATAATTTGAAAGGTTCCCTTGTTCCATCTTGAATTATTTTGGTATATGTGGAGCCTTATTTGAAATATTCTCCACAATCTTATTAATATTGGATACTATTGTAATGGTATTCAATCTAGATTTTTAATATCCACTATTGATATTCCTAGCCTTCAAATCACCATTTATAAACACATTCTTATAATGGTAGAAAGTTCTTCTTTTTGTTCCATAACCATTTAAACCATGCATTTTGGAAAATGTTTATTGTGTCAAACTTCATTCTAAGTAGAGTTCTTTTATTTTCTTCCCATTGTCTAGCAATAGGGGCATTTGATGCCAGAAAATTTAATACAAGAATTTTAGAAAAAAAAAAAAAAAAATTACAGCAAAATGTAGTTCCCATTTTTGTATATAATGCACTTTCATTAAATGTTTTTACATATCTCATGATTGACATCCTTTTAGAAGATGAACTCCTAATATTCGGTAAAGATATTATGGTTAATCTTCTTTTAAAAAATGCACTCCTAATTTGGCAGTTTATTATATGTCTTTATTATCACATTTTTTATACAGGCACAATCTACATTATTCATAGGTGAATACACCATATATATAGAGAGAAAATGCTTCAAATACTCCCCAAAATTTAACAGTAGATTCCTTTGCATCTTTTTTAACATCACATATAAAGCCAACATCATTAAACTCAAGCAAATAACTTTTTATCACAAATAAAAAAATACTTTTTGATTAAATTTATTTTAGTTATATATATTATATACAAATATAATTTATTTATTTCATATAATTATTTGATATTGATTTTCTTATTATATTGTTATTGAAAATTTGGATTCAACTAATACTTAGCCCTAGCTTTTGAAACTCATTTTGTTTGTTAGCACTTCCATGGCATTTCTTCTGTGGTTAAATTTTAGTTAATGCATGTTTTGTGTACTTCTTCATAAGTTGATTTCCACTGCTCATCTATTAGAAATAGATACAATTTGTTTGTTAGCGCTTTTGTGGCATTCTTTCTCTCCTTAAAGTTTTGTTAATGCATGTTTTGTGTACTTCTTCATAAGTTGATTTCTACTGTTCATATATTGGAAATAGATACAATTTGTTTGTTAACATTTCCAAGGCATTTTTTCTCTCCTCAAATTTTAGTTAATGCATGTTTTGTGTACTTCTTCACAAATTGATTTCCATTACTTATCTATTGGAAAGAGATACTCTACCATATGGTAACCTTATCAGTTTTTCATTTTTTTTTATTTTTTTTCATATAATTATATAGTTGTTTAAAAAATCCCAAATTGCAACCTAATCTGATGTAAAATTATAAATAACTCTTGACTTTAAACCAAAAAATTATTTTCCTTTATAAAATTATTAATAACACTTTACTATAAACCAAATTTATTTTCTTTTTATGAAATAAAGTAAACCACGCTATAGGACACTTCTTTCAATCTAAAACCAACATCACTTTTCAATTATTCATTTCATATATAATTCTTAGCTTAAATAAAATATTGATGATAATCAATTATCGTTTCAAAATTAAAAAACCATATGATACTCCATTATTATTTCAACATTTAATTTATAATATAAATAAGGTAACAATGGTAAAGAATTCCAACTGTCAAATCTTGTACTACTGATACCAACTTATCAAAGTAGATAAGTATGAAAGTCCAATCTTAGAATTCCTATTGAGATTTAAGTCAAATCTTTACCAGATATGAAATTGACAAAATATTACAAGCATATGATAATGAGAAAAAAGTGGTTGAAAAAGATTGCACGGAACATTTTCTACCCAGCCATCCTGGAAATCAAAGTGACCACTATTTTTCAATCGCACACAGAGTCGTCTGAATATTTGATTAGATTAGTGACTAACAAACAAAGAGAAAAAATAATATAATCTACAAAGACTTTGGAAATTTTCTATTTGACTTGAAAAAATTTGTATTCTCAACACTTATCTCGTGTGGTTCCATATCACCTTATCTCGTGTGGTTCCATATCACATTGTTTGTATATCAAACATTTCATAAGACTTAGAATGTAATAGAGCTTAATGCAATAGGTGCTTCAATGTTTCCCTTTTATAAAACATATTATTATATTCATCCACCATTTGTTCTTTAAGATTTTTTAGACATTTATCCAATGAGCTCACAATGAAATTTGAATCCATCTCCAAAAAGGAAAAACTGAAGTGGCCAAAGCTACTAGTGTTTTGTTTACTTATAAATATATCAATAAAAAAAAAGGGAAGATTCATGGCACTAATAATAGTATTTTCCTTCTTATCCAACTTTGATATAAAAGTCATTGATTTATCGATCTTGTCATGCACAATGCTCAAGTAAGTTCTTGGACTCTTCTTTGAAGATAATCTATGGGCATAATACATATGAAACATGCAATATAATGATTATGGGCTATATGAACTAGTCACAACCATTGTACTTCAGCTGGATCACTAGAAAACCTAATATTGTTCATTATTAAAATACAATCATTACACCTTCAAAATAAGTCATTCTTCATAATTAAAACATTTCCAAAAAAAATTTCTCATTACTTTGTTGAAACTAGATTGTGACACCCAAGAAATACCAATCCATTGGATGTCCTCATTAGCCATGTTACGAAGTGAACCCTAGGACATGTTAGATGGAAATAATTTGAAAGGTTCCCTCATTCCATCTTGAATTATTGTGTTATATGTGGAGCCTTATTTGAAATTTTCTCCACAATCTTATTAATATTGAATCCTATTGAAATAGTATTCAATCTATATTTTTGATATCCACTATTGCTATTCCTAGCCTTCAAATCACCATTTATAAACACATTCTTATAATGGTAGAATGTTCTTCTTTTTGTTCCATAAACATTTAAACCATGCATTTTGGCAAATATTTATTGTGTCAAACTTCATTCTAAGTAGAGTTCTTTTATTTTCTTCCCCTTGTCTAGCAATAGGGGCATTTGATGCCAAAAAATTTAATACAAAGTCTCTTTTTGAATTTTCATTGAGATTCACCTTCTTGTTACACTCAACCATTGACTGAAATGGAATTTTAGAAGAAAAAAAGTTTTTTTACAACAAAATGTAGTTCTCATTTTTGTATACAATGCACTTTTGTCAAATGTTTCTACATATCTCATGATTGACATCCTTTTAGAAGATGCACTCCTAATATTCGTTAAAGATATTATGGTTGATCTTCTTTTAGAAAATGAACTCTTAATTTGGGAGTTTATAGGATTGTATGTGTAACAACCCTCATCATTATGACTACAAGTGAAGGAGAAATGCTAAATTGTTTTTCTTGTTTTTGGGCATGAAGGCGATGACGACAACAATTTAGCCACACTACTGACGACAAAAGAAAGCATGCCACCCATGCAACAGGCACTATGACACCATGCACGGGAACAAGGGAAACTGGGCGAAACATGCATAGAGAATGAGGAGAAAATGACTACCTATTCGACACAAACATGACCACGCCTACCAGCTTAGGGACACATCACCCTCCCAACACGACAACCTAGATGAACACTGACTAGAACCTCAAGGCACATGAAATAATGCTCGAATGCATTCAACCCATGCACCCAAGTAACTTGCAACGCTCGACAACACTCACACAAACATACTGACTCCGACCAAGTTCTCATTATCCTCTACCCCAAAGGGCACGCCATAATCCCCTCATCAGGAATCATGCCAATCACTGGTGATAGACACGTCAATAAGCTTGGTACAACACATCCTATCTGAACCGAGGACTCTAGATAAATCAATGCGCTAGGAGCCAAAACAACGACAGGAAGACTGCGCCTACACCCCCAAGCAATGGGTAGACACGACGAAAGATAAACTTCGAATTAACTACGCGAAGGGCTGGAGGACTCTTGTTTCGTACAAGAAAACCTTTGGTGTAAAGATAGACCACTCACACCTTCCAACTCGACCTAAGGCGCGAGGCGCATAACTGCCAAAAACTAAAGGATGGTAAGGTTTTAGCTGAGCATCATCTAACTCTCGTTCAAAGATTGCGCAACTAAAAGGACTAGTACACCCATAAACATGATGTCTAACGCACCTGAAATCTGTTAGGCAAGAAGTCTAGGGGTGAAGGAGTGGATCTTTATCAATACTAAACTGGTCCAACTATTATAAGGGTGAACTAAAAAGTCACTTGACCAAATCAACCTTGTCAGCAATAACCATTGTTCATTAAAAAGGTGAACTCTTAAAAAATTTTAAAGGTGATCTATGCTGCCCCCAAAACGATATTGAAGTTAAAAATAACTAGCTGAAATTTAACCAGTTAACTTAAATGACAAGGCTGTAAGAATTAATAATTGCAACTTTAATATACAAGTGACAGTTGGTGTCCAAGTAATTTTTGAATAATGCATTGGTCAAATAATGCCATTCATAAAATGCATGAGGTGGTTTTCTAAAGAAAAGGGTAATAAGTGGCTACATAAATAAGTGTAAAAATCTCAAGGCTGAAAAACTAAGATCCCGAATATGAGTAGTATCACTTGTGGATGTATTTTTTTTTTTTTTAAATAATTTTAATGAAATCTTGGAGAAAATTTCTTAAATAAAAATAATGTAGTTTATTACTGTAAGAGTACTGTGTAATTACACAAAGGTTGTCAAGACCATATTGTAATGCAAGCAAGTTAGAAGTTCCCTTGGCCTTCTAATTGCAATGCAACAGATTAGAGAGGCATTTTATATTTTTTCAATTGAAGCACTGGCTGTCAATACAAGAGAAAATAGAATGTGTGCACTTCGCAAGTCCCCAGGTAAACTGAATTAAAATACCATTCAATATATATACGAATAATCCGCTTATGCACTGGGTGTTGGTAAACAACTAAATGCGTGTCGAACATGGACAAATTCCAGACACCCAGACAACTTGAGCTGTTTTAAAAGCATAAATATTCAGAGCAGTAAATGCATTCACTGAGGCACCTTTAAGTAAAACGCAAGGCACAACTTTAGGCAAGGGAAACAATAATGATGCCAATGTAATCTTAAGGAATATATCCTCTCCAGGTAAGAAGAAACTATCAGACTTGAAAAGGCATGATCGTTGTACCATACCCACCAGAACAGAGTTACATAATGGCTATCAGTAATGAATAGCAAATCGCTATACAATACACACCAGAAGGGTTTTTATATTTGTTGTTAATAATCAAATAACATTCGTTGTACAAGCTCATCAGAAGGAAATTACTTCGCTGCCATTATTAAATAAGCATGAGCGTTGTACAGAGATGCACCAGAAAGGAATTACTTGTTGGCATTAACATATAAGGCAACATCACTCTACCAACCACACCAGATGGAATTACACACTTTTGTCATTGATAATTAAGCAAATCTCTATACCCAACACCCTGAAGGGAATCACCTTGTTGTCATCATTAGATAAGAAAAATTGCATCTATTCAAGAACAAACAAAGTCAAAAATATACGCTTACACAAATAAGGTAACCTCTGTGCAAAAACACACCAGAATGGAAATTACATTGCCGAAGAAACATTTTTGCCAAGTAATTCATTTTTATAATAAATCAGGTGAAGTTTTAACATGGCAGCCTTCGTTGGGTGAGGATCTCGATTGAAATAAAATATAAGCAGGAGAAAGGCTCAATTCTATGGCTGAGGGGTTAAAGAAATATTGGTCTAAGGAATGTGGAGACAAAGAGTAAAATCACAGGGTTAATTTGCCCACGAATTACATTTTAATTGCAGAGAACAATTAATCATTGGCCAACAGGATTGCAAGAGTAGAACTAAATTATTCATTAATATAAAAGCAGAGTTAAATTATTTATAAATGCATAGAACGCATAGTAAATTTCTCTATCAATGCATAAAAAAAGAGTCAAAAATGTAAAATCGCAGAGAATAGTAAGAGAAACGCAAAGATCCATAGGGAAATTCATTGAGATGACCACAAAGATAAACCAACAAGGACACAAGACAACAATCATCCAAGGACAAACGATCGAGGTAGACGAATGAAAGGAATTTCCTTCGCTCATCATCCTCGCACAGAAAAGCAAGGCATTGAGATCCATAGGTCTTTTAATGCCAAGGCGATGACCGTAGATCAGGCTCGTGGCCGACTACTTAGGTGAGGAATGGTGAGCTAGGGATGAAGGCTAAACAGCCACGATGGTCACAATCAACACAGCAAGGTGGTCAAGACATGCAGGAAAACAATGGCCACGGGAGTCAATGGCCATCGAGCTAGGCTAAGAAAAGTTTCATTCATCCATTCTTTTTAAAAATAATCATTGGTTTACTTCTCCATTAAATAAGAAGATCCAAGCATAAGTCCTAATACATTCTACCATACAAAATGAAGAGAGCATATCGTTTCCTGATTGCCTGCTCTGAATGATGTCCCACGTGCTCCATGCCACTTCTGCTTGCCGACCGACGAGACTTCACCAGTACCTCCCAGCCAATGCTAGGGGTACTCTTCTTCCCCCGTAGCACCCCAAGCCGCAAAGGGGCCACACACACACTATCCAGATATTTAGACTAGCTCCCAACTCACCTCGCAAGGTCGAGCTACCACTCCTCACTGAGCTGGGTATCCTAACTCCCACAAGTTAAATCAATCGAGTAGATATTTCTGCAACGTAACGTTATGCAAATGGAAGATCCCCAACCTCCATCACTTCCCTTCATTATATAGAGTTTCATGGTTCCTTACTTTCCAAAAATTCTCTTTAGTTAAGTTTTTATAATTAAATTCCTAAAAATTCCTCCCCGTACAAGTGTCACCCATCCCCTTCATTCCTCCATAAATTAACTTCTTTAATTAATTAATTATCTTTATTTCCCTCACCCACCTAGATTTACTCCTAGAATCACTCCTAGGTGTTCCCAAATTCTTCTACAGGTTTTAATAACTTTCCCTTTTATTAAATTGTTAGTTCAGTGTAAATTAGAAAGCTCTTAAATGGTAGATGCTTTACTAAGTTAGACCTTCCGCTTTTTCCCTTATGTTCCTCTTTTTCCCTTTTTAAGTTTGCCTCTTTTCCTAGTTTCCTAAAATTTTAGATTTTCCCTCTTTCCCCTTTTTAATTAGAACTCAAAAAGGCAGGTGTGGAATTTAACCCTTTTACCCTTTTATCTTTTAATTAATATAATTTAAATTATAAAAAATAATAAAACAGTTAATTCCCTTTTTAAATTTTATTTCAACATATTTTTTTTATGAATAAATTAAATTTCTTACTCCCTTCATGTTACAAGATTTAACGAAGATTATAATTATTATTTAAG
This sequence comes from Picea mariana, assembly GCA_032191745.1. NCBI lineage: Eukaryota > Viridiplantae > Streptophyta > Pinopsida > Pinales > Pinaceae > Picea > Picea mariana. The sequence goes on from JASDQU011028154.1 coordinate 41,985, forward strand.
TTGTTATTATTATTATTATTATTATTTGTAGATAGACAAAATTTTATCACTAGTGTAATTTAGACTTAGACCTTAAATTTTGTACTAGGCGACATTTAATTAGGGAAATTGTTTTAAAGATACTTAACACGTTATTCGTCCTAAGGCCATCTAGGTTCATTCCTCTATCATCAACAACATGACGTTCCCTTCAGGACGCACTAGGTGCTCCAAGGGTGCCACTCGCCTCATCTATTCCCTTGCGCGACGTGCCCTTCAGGATGCACTACATGCTCCAAGGATGCCACTCGCCTCATCTATTCCCTTGCACGGCAAGCCCTTTAAGACACACTACGTTCTCCAAGGGTGCCACTCCCCTCTTGACTGACTTGGTAGACATCAATAACCCCTGGAGTCAACACTCCACCAGGTGAACTTGTGGGAGACTAAGGGCCTCTAAGGAATAAGGACCTCGCCTTATTGTGCACCCCTTAGAATCATCATGAGTGACTGTTGCAGTCTTCCCTCACGGCATCATGGGTCCTCTCGAACTAGGTAATTATTAACCTACAGTTTGAGCCACGGTGGGAGTGCTAGTAGGTTGTCGCAGGGTCATTATCCACACCTCTCCCTCAACATCTCTGGTAGTCGTGCATGACCCCTTTACTCCACATGTGAGTATAGTCGGAAAGCTATCATCAGCCTGCATCATCAACTAATCATGTCAGAATATACCAAATCCTATCATCTAATCAGCACTAAAATCATAGTAAAACAATCAAACCCCAGTGGTACACTCCCTGACTTGATCCGAAGTCCAAGGGGTTCTATCAATGCCTTGGCATCCTCTAGGTCCATAGTCCTGCACACTCAGTAAAACCGAGTCAATAACACCTGTCTATGTCGAGGCAGTAAAACAACATATCATCATCCCATAACGCCTCATAATCAAAATAAAAAAGTTTTAATAGCATAATAATCCGGATCACTTGCGTCCTCAAAAAATAAGTTCTCTCAGTGTGCCAGAGCGAGATGTTACATACACCCCTTCTTGGTCCAAACATCGTCTCGAAGTTTCACAGTATATATGCTGAAATAAAGTGTATCAAAGTATCATATGTCTATCTATCAAACAAAAATGGAAACTACTGGCGCATATCATATGCGTCCTCCCAGGTCACTGAGTGCAGACTATAGTTGTCCCACTAGACCTTGACCTACTCTATCGTTCGATGTCGTAGCTGTCGAACGCGATGATCCAAGATGTGAAATGACTCAGCTGTGAGTGCCCCCTCATTCAATACTTGTAAGGAACTCATGTCAATAACATGTGTAGGATCACTAATATAATGTCTCAAAACAGATACATGAAACACATCGTGCATACGCCTCCAAGAATTAGGCAAGGCTAGTTGATAGGCCACGGACCCCTTTCTCTCCACAATATCGAAAGGTCCCACGAACCTAGGAGAGAGTTTAGCTGCCTTCCCAAACTTGATTGAACTTTTATGTTGTTTAACCTGCAAGAAGACTCGATCACTGACCTCGTAACTATGGTCGACACGGTGCACATCGACATAACTCTTATGTTGATCCTGTGCTTCTTTAATACTTTGTCTTATTGTTTGCATTTGCTCTTCCATTTCTTGGATCGCTTCTGGTCCTACCAGGACCCTATCCTCAAGTCGATCCCAACTCAAAGGTGTTCGACACGGTCATCTGTAAAGAAACTCGAAAGTCGCCATCTTAATGGTGCTCTGGTAACTGTTGTTGTAAGAGAACTCCACTAGTGGCAAGAATTCTTCCCAATGCTTTTGTTGGTCCATCACGTACATGCGCAACATGTCCTCCAAGGTTTGGTTCATTCATTTGGTCTACCCGTCATTCTCCGGGTGATACGTAGTACTAAAGTTAAGTTGGGTTCCCAAGGCCTCTTGGAAACTCGTCCAAAATTGTCCAGTAAACATCGATCCTCAATCGGATATAATCCTCTTAGGCACGCCATGCAGCCTCACAATCTCATTGATGAAAACTCTAGCTATGTCAGGTGCCTGATACATCATACGCACAGGAATAAAGTGAGCACTCTTCATCAGAGTCTCTACTACTTCAAAAATCGATTCATGTATCCTTGCCTTCAGTGGCAATCCAACAATAAAATCCATCGAAATAACCTCCCATTTCGATTCTGGAATAGCATGTGGTTGTAGTAATCCTGTTGGGTGTCTATGTTTAGCCTTTACCTGTTGATATTCTAGACATCTAGCCACATAGTTGACTATTTCTACCTTCATTCCCTTCCAGAAGAATAAGGGTTTAAGGTCTTCCCTCATCTTCGTGACTCCCGGGTGAGCCATGTAAACTGATCTATGAGCCTTGCTCAGGATCAACATCCTCAACTCGTCATTTGGTTGTACGTAGATCCAATTTTTAAACCTAAGTAAACCATCACTATCAAATGAAAATCCTTCAAATCGTGGTACCATCATTGTGTTTTGTTCGATAAAACTCTCGACCTCTTTGTACCAGTCATCATCACGGTGTAAGGTTAGAATATTTTCTTGTAGATTCGTCTGAAGAGGCAGCACCAAAAATATGTGCGGTCTCTGACTCAATGCGTCTGCCACTCGGTTCACTGTTCCTTTTATGTAAGTAATCTCGAAGTCGTACTCATTAATAAATTCCGACCAACATTGTTTTCGGGCGTTCAAGTCGCTTTGCGTAAAGATGTGTTGTAGTCCACAGTGGTTAGTCTTTAGTTCAAATTTTCATCCAACAAGGTAGTGTCTCCAAACCTTCAAGGCATATACGATGGCTAATAACTCCAAATCATGTGTCACGTAGTTCTCCTTGTGCCTTCTCAGTTTCCTTGAGATGTAAGCGATCACTTGTCCATCTTGCATCAAGACTCTGCCTAAGCCTTCCTTGGATGCGTTAGTGCATACCAAGAAGTCTGCGTCCATGTCAGGGACCTTTAGTATCGGTGTTGTTGTCAACAATTCCTTGAGCCTCCGAAATTCTCCCAAACATATCTCGGTCCAAACAAACTTCTTGTTCTTCTTCTGCAACTCTGTGATCAGATTTTCTATCTTTAAAAATCCCTCAATGAACCATCGATAGTATCCTGCTAAACCCATGAAGCTACGCACTTCCGGTACATTCGTCGGTGTAGGACATTCCATAATAGCCTCGACCTTTGCTGGATCCATGATGATACCTTCATCGGAGATGGCATACCCTAAGTAGTGAATATTCGATTGATAAAATGAGCATTTGGTCAACTTCCCATACAATTTGTGCTCTCGCAGAATATGTATTTCCAAGCGCAAGTGCTCATCATGGTCCTCCTTCGTTCGAGAGTAAATCAAAATATCATCAATGAATACTTGGATGAACTTGTCCAAGTACTCGCGGACACCTGGTTCATCAAACTCATAAATACCCCTGGGGCATTTTTCAGTCAAAATGATAAAACAATAAACGCGTAATGTCCAAATCTCATCTTAAAGGCGGTCTTAGGGACATCATCCTCCTTGATCCGTAATTGGTGATACCCATATCACAAGTTGATCTTTCAAAACACTATCGCACCCTTCATCTGATCAAACAGTTCATCTATCCTTAGCAACGAATATTGATTCTTGATCATTGCCTTGTTCAATTGATGGTAGTCAATGCAGAGCCTCTACAACCCATCTTTCTTTCATATAAAAATAACAGGCGCACCCCACGGTGACACACTTGGACGTATCAGTCCCAGGTCCAACAGTTCTTTCAACTGCATTCTCAACTCCTGTAACTATGGGGTCGACATCCGATAAGGCATTCTAGCTATCGGTTCAATCCCTGGTTTTAGGTGTATATTAAACTGCAATTCCCTCTCCAACGACATTCCAGGTAACTCATTCGGAAAGACGTATACAAACTCTCTCACCACTAGAAGGTGTTCTATACCTTCCGCTACTCCCTTTTCATTTGACACAAGGATTGCATAAATCTTACATCCTTTGCGCATGCTCTTTTGTAGCTGCAAGGAAGAGATGAACCTCAGGGAAACTCCCTCGTTCCATCCTTCAATCATGAGTCTTTGTCCCTCATCACTGACCGAGCTCAATTGTTTCATCTTATAGTTGAGTATCGCCTCATGTGATTCCAACCAGTCCATAATGATCATGACATCATAGGATCCTAAGATCATGACATACGGGTTGGCCTCAGGTGACAAAACACTCCCAGGTTAAGGGTACAACTTGTAACCCTTCCTCCAACCCTCTATTTGGCTCCTAAATCCATATCTATGAAGCTAAATCATTATATTCGATGACCTTTACCTTAATCCTTTTTAGTGTCGGACCATAAATGAAACTCTTGGTAGCACTGGGATTTATCACAATACTAAGGGTTTGGTCAGTGATGGTACCTGACGTCTTGAGCACAGTTGACTGGTGCTTGGCCTGGCAGTTATTCACCGCTGCACGAATCCGATGGGCCTTGCTCCAAATCTCCCACGTTAGTGGGTTCAGCTGATGTAAACAATCTAGTCCTCTCCACTAGGCAGTCACACTGGTAGTGTGGCTCCCCACACGTCCAACACCCCTTCTTCAGTCTAGTACTCCTGGTACCTGAAGTGGAGTTTGAATTCCAATGCTAAGGCCAACACAAACCTATTAACCTTAAGTTTCTCGGTAAGGGTGCGGAGCATACCAAAGAAGCTCCAAAAATGGGCCTCGTACTCAGGCACTGTACGACTGCCCTATCATAAGGCATGTGAACTCTTTGATTTGATGCTCAATGAATTCCTCAAAATATACCTCTTGTGGAACCGTTCATAGAACAATTCCCAAGACATGTCTGTGACGACCACATTTAAAAGTGGCAGGAGCCTCTTCCACCATAGAAGAGCGCTCCCCTTCAATTGAAAGACCACCCCATGGACCTTCATGTTGGAGGTAAAGAAGCAAAGTGCAAGAACCTTGACTTATTCTCCAACCAAACCTCGACGACTGCACTGTCTGGGGCACCCAAGAACTCAAGAAATCTAACCTTCTCAAGTTCGTAGTGAAAACTAACGGTGTTGACTTGGTGCGTTATGGACCCTTAGGGATACGGGTGCCCCGAACTCATCTCAATACAGAAGGTGAGTCATGACCTCTGACCATATCTGGAAGGACCCTGGTCAGATGATCATCATCCCTTACAACAATCAAATCCATCCGAAGGGATTTTTTTTTTTCTTTCTTCCCCAAGGGGTTAGACTCCGAGGGTGTGGGCACTTTTGCAGGCATTGCACCTCCTTCGATGGCACCGAGCCGCAACATATGTGGCATCCTCTAACCAAGATCACTGCTTGGATACGTTAAATTTTTAATAAGCGCTAGGTTAAAACTCAAAGGTTTATTGCAATGGAAAGCCTCGTGATCCAAATTCGTAGGGTTGAACTCGCTCTGATACCATGTGTAACGACCCTCATCATTATGACTACAAGCGAAGGAGAAGTGTTAATTTTTTTGTTTTGTTTTTGGGCATGAAGGCGATGACGACAACAATTTAGCAACACTAGTGATGACGAAAGCAAGCACGCTGCCCAGGAAATAGACACTATGGCACCATGCACCGGCACAAGGGAAAATGGGCGAAACATGCGTAGAAAACGAGGAGAAAATGACTACCTGTTCGATGCAAACATGACCACACCTACCAGCTTAGGGACACATGTCCCTCCCGACACGATGGCCTAGACGAACACTGACTAGAACCTTAAGGTGCATGAACTAATGCCTGAATATGTTCAACCCATGCATCCAAGTAACTTGCAATGCTTGACAACACTCACACAAACATACTAACTCCAACAAATTTCTCGTTCTCTTCTACCTTAAAGGGCACGCCATGATCCCCTCATCAGGAATCATGCCAATCACCGGTGATAGACACGTCAATAACCTTGGTACACCACATCCTATCTTAACCGAGGACTCTAGATAAATCGACGCGCTAGAAGCTGAAACAATGACACGAAAACTATTCCTACGCCCCCAAGCGATGGGTAGAAATGACGCAAGATAAACTTCAAATTAACTGCACGAAGGGCCGAAGGACTCTTGTTTCCTACAAAACAACCTGTGGTGTAAAGTTAGACCACTCACACCTTCCAACTCGACCTAAGGCATGAGGCACATAACTGTCAAAAACTAAAGGATGGTAAGGTTTTAATTGAGCATCATCTAACTCTCATTCAAAGCTTGCGCAACTAAAAGGACTAGTACACCCATAAACATGATGTCCAACGCACCCTGAAATCTGTTAGGCAAGAAGTCTAGGGGTGAACGAGTGGATCTTTATCAATACTAAACTGGTCCAGCTATCATAAGAGTGAAGTAAGACACTTGACCAAATCAACCTTGTCAGCAATAACCACTGTTCATTAAAAAGGTGAACTCTTAACATTTTTAAAGGTGATCTATGCTGCCCCCAAAATGATATTGAAGTTAAAAATAACTAGCTGAAATTTAACCAATTAACTTAAATGACAAGGTTGTAAGAATTAATAATCGCAACTTTAATATACAAGTGACAGTTGGTGTACAAGTAATTTTTGAATAATGCGTTGGTCAAATAATGCCATTCATAAAATGCATGAGGTGGTTGTCTAGAAAAAAGGGTAATAAGTGGTTGCGTAAATAAATGTAAAAATCTCAACGCTGAAAAACTAACATCCCGAATATGAGTAGTATCACTTGTGGATGTATTCTTTTTTTTTTAAATAATTTTAATGAAATCTTGGAGTGAATTTCTTAAATAAAAATAATGTAGTTTATTACTATAAGACTACTGTGTAATTACACAAAGGTTGTCAAGACCATAATGTAATACAAGCAGGTTAGAAGTTCCCCTAGCCTTCTAATTACAATGAAATAGATTAGAGAGGCGTTTTATATTTTTTCAATTGAAGCATTAGTTGTCAATACAAGAGAAAACAAAATGTGTGCAGTTCTCAAGTCCCCAGGTAAACTGAATTAAAATACCACTCAATATATATACAAATATTATGTTTATGCACTGGCTGTCAGTAAACAACTGAATGTGTGTCGAACATGGACAAATGCTAGACACCCAGACAACTTGAGTTGTTTTAAAAACATAAATATTCAGAGCAATAAATGCATTCACTGAGGCGCCTTTAAGTAAAACGCAAGGCAAAACTTTAGGCAAGGGAAACAATAAGGATGCCAACACAATCTTAAGGAATATATCCTCGCCAGGTAAGAAGCACTAGCGGACTTGAAAAGGCATGATCGTTGTACCATACCCACCAAAATGGAGTTACGTAATGGCTGTCAGTAATGAATAGCAAATCGCTATACAATACACACCAGAAGGGTTTTTATATTTGTTGTCAATAATCAAATAGCATTCGTTGTACAAGCTCATAAGAAGGAAATTACTTCGCTCCCATTATTAAATAAGCATGAGCGCTGTACAAGGATGCACCAGAAAGGAATTACTTGTTGGCATTAACATATAAGGCAAAATCACTCTACCAACCACACCAGATGGAGTTACACACTTCTGTCACTGATAATTAAGCAATTCTCTGTACCCAACACCCCGAAGGGAATCACCTTGCTGTCATCATTAGATAAGAAAAATTGTGTATATTCAAGAACAAACGAAGTCAACAATATATGCTTACACAAATAAGGTAACCTCTATGCAAAAACGCACCAAAATGGAAATTACAATGCCGAAGAAACATTTTTGCCAAGTAATTCATTTTTATAATAAATCAGGTGAAGTTTTAACATGGCAGCTTTCGGTGGGTGAGGATCTCTATTGAAATAAAATATAAGCAGGAGAAAGGATCAATTCTATGGCTGAGGGGTTAAAGAAATATTGGTCTAAGGAATGTGGAGACAAAGAGTAAAATCACAGGGCTAATTCACCTACGAATTACATTTTAATTGCAGAGAACAATTAATCATTGGCCAATAGGATTGCGAGCGCAAAGCTAAATTATCCGTTAATATAAAAGCAGAGTTAAATTATTTATCAATGCATAGAACACATAGTAAATTTATCCATCAATGCATAAAAACATAGTCAAAAATGTAATATCACAGAGATCAATAAGAGAAACGCAAAGATCCATAGGGAAAGTCATTGAGATGACCATAGAGATAAACCAACAAGGACACAAGAAAACAATCATCCAAGGACAAACGACCAAGGTAGACGGAGGATAGGAATTTCCTTCGTTCATCATCCTCACACAAAAAAGTAGGGTGTTGAGATCCATAGGTCTTTTAACGCCAAGGCGACGATTGTAGATCAGGCTCCTAGCCGACTACTCAGGTGAGGACTGGTGAGCTAGGGATGAAGGCTAAACAGCCACGAAGGTCACAATCAACATAGCAAGGTGGTCAAGAGATGCGGGAAAATGATGGCCATGGGAGTCAATGACCATCGAGCTAGGCTAAGAAAAGTTTCAATCATCCATTCTTTTAAAAAAAAAAATCATCAGTTTACTTCTCCATTAAATAAGTAGATCCAAGCATAAGTCTTAATATATTCTACCATACAAAATGAAGAGAGTGTACCGTTGCCTGATCGCCCGCTCTGAATGATGTCCCGTGCGCTCCGTGCCACTTCTGCTTGCCGACTGACGAGACTTCACCGGTACCTCCC
>JASDQU011028155.1:2862-31537 GCA_032191745.1 Picea mariana
TGTGTTATTTAGTTAAGTTGTTTATGAATGAAACAATGAATGTATGGTTCATCTTTGACTATCCACATGTTCATGTTTCATTAACTTTTTTTTGCAAGATTCTTTAAATTTATAAAAGAAAAACAATAAATATTTTTATGTGCTTTCTTTATCTGCTTCTTAGAAGCAATCATTTTTCACATTGATTTTTGTAAGTTTCGATTAACACTTACAGCTTGTAAATCATGTAAATAAACGAGACTTATATATCCTCTGATTTAATACAACTACTATAGTTACATTTGAACATATGTACATATATATAGTGTTTAGTAATTAGTTAGTTATTTCTCTCTTTTATTCGTTTCTTTTAGGATTCTTAGATTGGCTAATGGATCCATTAAACCCGTCAGAACGAGCTACACCAAATAGCTTGGTTTATTTAGACAACCCCAGACCGGACTCACTCTTCCAGTTGACGGATGGTCAATTTCGCCCGTCAACACATCCCTGACGAGGGAACTTCTCCTTGCCATGGATTCCAAGGTCCTTGAGGGGAAGGAATTCCCGAATTTCCCCCTTGTGCAAGAATAGTACCGTGCATAGGATTTTGTTATCCATAACCGGGGTTACCAGGGTCAAGATTAAAAACAGGTTCGCACCCTATCTATAGAGAAGACTGCAAATAGTTCACACCCCAAGTGTGGGTTGCCTGCAATAATGGAGTATTTTCACACCCTATAATATAGGCAGCCTGCGAACTCATCTTAAAAATGTGTTTTTGGAAGAAGACATCAGTCATTTTTCTCAAGCAAAAAGTCCTTGTGGGAGCCTGAGTACATCACTAGTAGAGACATCACTAGAGTGACCAAAATCATGTGTAACAGAATGCCCCCCAAATTATGAGGCCGAAACTTGTGACAACCGAAATACTTTGTAAACTACGTGTGTGTGTGTCATAAAGTAACGAGCACACCTAATCGGAAACCTGTAAACAACCAGGCATTTGCAGAATATAATACCAGTTTTGAGGTAGACATTCCCATGATCAGATCACAAATGAATGGAATCATAAACATAGGTCATGGCCACCAATCATACACCATGGATCCATGTCGTCAAAATGATACATAGCCACCAGGAATACACTATGGATCTATGTGAGAAGACTTGAATTAAGACATAGCCACGTGACATACAAAGTGGATCTATGTGCTGATACAAATCATACATACTCCATCGCAGCCTGGATAAAAAAAGATGAGACACAGGGTCTTCAATCCCATCACCTGAAAGTACGAATCTAGCCATGTGATTACCAGTCATTGAAAAAAACATGGTAGAAACATGTGTTGAAGTCGAACATGGTAGAAACCACTTGATTACCAGTCATTGAAAAAAACTGTTAACAAGTGTGAGGGAAATCACCATTGATGTCAATGACTCCCAAGTTACCGAAGTACAATCCGAACGAATGCGAATAAATGAGATGAAGTCAAACACTTGACGGAATCTCTCGATCAGGAATCAATGATGTGAAAACCCTCGCAAAAGAGAAGAGACCTTCCATTAAGGCATGCAGGTTCCAAGGTACTAAATGATTTCTACGTCTCATTTTTGGATAGTGAGTTGGAGTCGACGGAACAAGACTCGTCATAGGAGGGCCTTAATGTATCCCCCATCAATGTCATAAAATAAGTAACAGATTTTGAGGATGAAATAAAGTATGAAGATAGATCGAAACAGACACAGGGAAGGCCAACATAATAAGAATGGACAACTGTAGATGGCCGACTCGATAGAGGGCTTGTTTGGACTTTTATTGAACATATGAACGACAAGACCAAGGACTTGGCAGCACTGACTCAAATACAACCCAAGATATGAACTTGTAGCAAGTCAAACGAGAGAAAAATGGATTTTCCAACCCGTATTAAAATGATGAATAGGGGGTGTCATGTTCAAGAGCGAAACTTACTGCCATTAACACAAATACGAAAACATATCTCTTTCCCAAAATTTCCCCCACCATTTCTGGAGAGTACCTCTTTATTTTTATGCAAGCTTGAGGAGGATAACATATGCTTGTCAATGTAAGCTCATCCTTCGGATGAGCCCCTCAGATTATATTTAATGAACCCTACGAAGGAGTGGATCGATCCCATATGGGCCTTTTGATGTTTGTTTTATGAGTCCAAAGAAACAAAACTCAGGAGTTTTTCATATTTTGAGAGTTTGAAAAACACTTAAAGAGAACTCTCCCAGTTCCTTTTTCATAAATAAGTTCGACGAGACTAAAAAAGTGATAAAGTATCGCTCGTCGAACATTTTCTTCAGATACTTTAACGAGGGTGAAGAGAACAAGATCTCTCGGCAATCTTTTCATTTTTATGGAGCGTGAAAAGAGCTTAAAGGATACTCCCTTAGGTTCATCGTTTTCGTGTTACCATGACAAGTACGAAAAGATGAGAAAAAGTATACTTGGTTACGTTCTCATATATTTTCGAGTGCGAGAACGAACGAAGACTAAGCTGGAGGTTTTTTCTACAAAAACCCTAAAAAAGTAGTTGTACATGTGACAAAAAGAAAAAACAACCATACCCCCTCATTCAAACTTCGAAGTTTCCATATCTGCGGAAAACCATACTCACAAGGCTATTACGACATTAGGTTTTATAAGAAAAACAATAAAAATGATATACAAAATCAATAAAAAATAGTAAAAAGTGAATAAATATAGGTAAAAAGGGCTTTTTACCATTTCATTATGATTTTGCCAAAAACTTGTCCAACATACCTAATTTTACCCCAAATTTATTTTCTCAATTGCGGGAGGCACAAGCGATCATTCGACGAACTGTTTCAGCCAACGAGGTAAGCTCTTGATCCTTCAACATTTCCATGGTTTATTTTTGGTTTTTATTGGCAATTTTTTGGGTTTTAAGTTGATTTTAGGGCCGACCATACGCTCAAGCATTCTCGCAGGTGGGCCTTGCAGGACCTACGAGAATCTAAGATTCTCACAGGTGGTGTTTAGGGAACCTATGAGAATCTCGCACTATGGCAAAGGCTCACCTGCAAGGGCCGAAACATGGATTTGAAAGTTTGGTTTTGCTCAATAAAAAATATGCAAGAGTTTAAAACAAGTTTTTGACTCTTCTCTCATGACTCTTTCGCAGGTGTTTAACCATCACAATGTTGGAGTGGAGAGAAAGAGAACATGAGGAGGATGATGCCATTGCTGGGAATGACCCGAGTACAATCACTGTCATCCAGGATTGTGGGCTCTTGAAATTCTTTAGGATTTCGGGCATGAGAGCCCAACTCAGATTGTTGGAATACCTGGTCCATATGTGGGATGTGGACCAATAGTTATTTCACATGGGAGTCCATATGCTAACCCTAGATATCAAGGATATCTATTTTCTAACGCGGTTGTCATGACGTGGATACCATGCTACTTTGACTAGAGGTAGAGGCGGTGGACTCCCTATGAACGAGTATTGTCACCAGCATTGTGTTACCAAGGCAGAGAGAAGCAAGGGTAAGGTTTCCATTTGGGGGGTCCAAGACTTGACCCTACAGACCATCTTGTTTACTATTGCATGCATGGCTAGGAGTGTGGCTCCACACATGGCTCTCCAAATTTATTTCCAATACACCATAGAGTGGACAGAGCCTTGGGTCTTCAACTGGTCAGATGTAGTTCTCCATAGTATGAAGAGAGAATTGACGAAGTGCAGAAAGGGTGACTTGAAGCAATTTGGGTATGGATCACTTTTGGTGTCATTCTTCCTCAAGAGGGTCACACTACTGAGACTATAGGTTGATTGGGGTTTATCGGCCCCACAGGATCCGAGGATGCTGAGGTGGTGCAACCTCATGGCTCGACACATAGCAGGGCCCATAATCAAGTATAATGATTCATTTTTCGATTGGTTGCGGCCTCAAATGCTAATTATCGATGACTATGCATATGCTGGTTTGGATTTCTGAGGGGTTCTAGATTTGGCCCTGCATGAGGATGCTCAGTGGGGTGACTTAGGTAAGAAGTACACATTTTGTTCTTTTTAAATGTTTTTGTAAATTTTATCAAATGAAATATTTTTATGTTTATCCAAGAACTAATTAAAAATGTCTTTTTGATGACACAGATGTGGGGCCATATTGACCTCCAGGAATGTATCCTATTCAACGACGAGGAGAAGAGGCTCTAGTGGCGAGATGGGATGACGAAGACTACGAGGCAGTGGAGCAGAACTTGGAGGGGTTGACCACGGATGTCCTAGACATTGCTATTGGGGAGATTCTAAAATTTTATCAGTGCCATACTGTGGGCATGTCTGAGTCTCTTAGTCCACTTCTTTGTAGGGTAGCCCGAGTAGTTGTGTGTTATCGTGAGAATCATCCGTGACACTATTTTGTATAAGCTATGGGCTTCATATTTTTGAGATTTTGGTCCTTGGACAAAAAAAATTTGTAAAAACTTTTGATCGTTATATACATATATACGGCTTCTACCGGCTTATTTTGTGTTGTGTTATACATGTAATGTGTGATTGGTTTATAAATGTCCCAAATGTCTATCTAACACATAGTTAGCTAAAGCATCAGTTAATGTATTTAGACATCTAGGAATGTGTTGATACTAAATACAATCAAAATAACGTTCCAAGAGACGAATTCGTAAATATACCCGTAATAAAGTAGGACTTCGGATAGCATAAACGTTACTTAACTGTAGTACTACTAGCTACGAATCGAGTCATATAACCAGGTGGAAGATACCAAGAGAAATAGAATCAATCAACAATTTGATGATGACGCTATATTATTCAATATTATTGGTCACATGATCGAGGCACACACCTCATAGACTGATAAGTTCGTTTGTAGGGGTGTAAATTTCCCATCCAATAGAAGCAAGGTTCTGAGTACTACGGCTAGTGCCATCGGTGAAGCCAATGTGGGGTAGAGAAGACTCTGACATCTAGAAACCAAGAACAACGTAAAATAAGCGGTTGATGGCAGAGACCAAATAATGAAAAAGCACACAAAAAGTATGATACAATAAAATACAAGCACTCATGCACATGTGATCTTAAGCATAGTACTTCTTTAAGTACAACCCATTTCTGGGTTCACTCAAATGGATACCATCGTATTCCACTAACTCGTAATCTCCTTTATCCAAAACTCATCTGACGATATAAGGACCTCGCCACATAGCTTCAAATTTTCCAGCTCCTAGCATATCCCAATCTTGTTCATAAAGGAGAACCAGATCGCCTTCGGAGAAAACGCCTGGCTTGACATGTTTGTTGTATTGGAATTTGACGTGTTTCTTCTGGGCTTCTATAACTAGGGTGGCATCGTGACAGGTTTTGTCTAATTGAATGAGATACAACATACGTTCTTATTCGGAAGAAGTGTTTGGGAGAAGTTTGATGGCTAGTTTTAGGGAGGGTATCTCACATTCAATTAGCAAGATGGCTTCTAGACCATAGACTAAATGGAATGGTGTAAACCTGGTAGCAGACTTAACGGATGTCCAGTAAGCCCACAATGTTGAAAACAACATCATGTGCCAACTCATTTTGTGAATCCCTATCATTCGTCGAAGCATGGTAATGAGGATTTTGTTTATTGCTTCAACTTGGTTGTTGGCTTGTGGGTAATAGGGTGTTGAGTTTTTATGGTGAATACCCAACTTTTCAGTGAGTTTGGACATCATGAAGTTTCTAAAGTGGCTATCATGATTAGTAATGATAGCCTGAGAAACACCAAAATGAGAAATGATGTGATTGAATATGAATAATGTTGTAGTCTTTCTGGTATTGTCGAATGTTGGCATCGCCTCAGCTCATTTCGTAAAATAATATATGGCTGCAATAATGTATCCATGCCCCCCGACCGAGTGAGGGTGACGTGTCATGAAATCGACACCCCATTTCACAAAAGGACCAAAAAAGACCATAGGGTGTGACCGTATTTTATTGTTGTAGGTTTGGCAAACATGGCATTTTTGGACAACAGTTATACAATCGTTGAATAAAGAAGGCCAAAAATACCCTTCCCGTAAGATATTCTGGGAAGTAGCATACCTAGACATGTGACCACCACAGACTCCAGAATGGCATACATTCAGGGATTTCTCAGCTTCATCAAACGTGAGGTAGTGTCAAAAAATAGAGTCAATCCCACGATGATAAAGAGTATCAACGAGGATAATATACTGATGGGCTTGGTAGCGTATTCGACGGTAGTCAATGCTAGACAAATTGTGCTGGAAAGTCTGGGTTTGGAGATATAGGATGATATCTCCATACCAAAGGTCATCGGAACTGATCAGGAAAAGGGATTCATCGGGTAATGAATCTTCTGCTACATTTTCTGTCTTAGAGCAGGGAAGGTCGCATATCAACTCGACAAACACCAAGGATTTCTTGGACTTAGTGCATTCGAATTCTAAGTCAAACTCATGAAGTATTACGATCCATTTGGAGTATTTTTCCCCTAGCAATTGACGTGTAAGAATGTGTTGCATAGGGTTGCAGTTAGAAATCACTGAAGTTTTGCATAAAATGATATAGTGTCGGAAACGTTGAACAACTTGGATGGCTGCTAAGGCCAGTGTTTACACATGTAAATACTTGGTTTCGGTAGTCGTGAGACTTCGACTCAAGTAATAGATGACATGTTCGTTATGAGAATCATCCTCCTAGATGAGAACCATAGCGATGGTATAGTTCGAGGCTGCGAGGTAAAGGAAATAATCCCAATTGTAATCAGGTGGGAAGAGTAGTGGGGTACGTTTCAAAGACAGTTTCAAAGCTTTGAAAGCTTTGTTGGCAGTGGTATCCCATACGAACTCAGAACCTTTCTTGAGCAATCACATAAATCCAAGAGTTAGCTCAACATAGTTCGGGATGAAATGACGAAGAAAGTTTTCCTTCCCTTGCAAACTTTGTAACTGGCAAAGTGAGGAAGGAGGAGGGAGATTGAGAATCACCTCAACCTTCAAACGATCTACCCTGATCCCTTGACGTGAAACAATAAAGTCCAGAAGTCGGTCAGATTCTATGCAGAAAACACATTTGTGTGGATTCAAGTGTATATGATAAAACTAACATCGAAGGAAAATGGCACAAAGGTGTATTGGATGATCTACATGATGCATGGAATGAGCAGGTAATTCATCAAGATATGGCTGCACAATGTACTTTATGTCATGAAAGTCGTAAGACATAGAACGTTGAAAAGATGCACTGGCATTCTTTAAACCGAAAGGAAGTTTCCGATAGGAGAAAGTGCCCCAAGGACAAATAAAAGTGGTCTTGTGTTGGTCTGCGTGTACGATATTGATTTGATTATATCTAGAGAAACCATATATCAGAGAGAAGATTTCACTTCCAGCACAATCGTCAACGATATGGTCAACGAAGGGGGTAGGAAAGTTGTCTTTAGGAAAATCTTTGTTAATGTCATTATAATCAATGCACACGCGGATTGTGCCTTGTTTCTTATCAATCATAACAAGATTGGAAACCTAGTCAGTTAGAGCCACCGGGTAAATGAAGCCAGCCTTAAGAAGTTTCTCAACTTCAAGCTTGATAGCGGCTGCTTTACGTGGGTGGACCGGACGAAGTCATTTCTGGATGGGTTTAGCACCTGGGTATGTCTTAATTTCATGTACCACAATGTCGGGGTCAATACCCGACATTTCTTCATAGCTCCATGTGAAGACGTCACAAAATTCTTGGAAAAGAGACTAGTAGGTGACAACTTCGTCATGGGAACACGAAGCTCCAATATGCACATTTTTGACAATTCTAGGTTTTATGGATATGTTGAGGGGGAGGGTGGGTGAGATGTTACTTAAGTTCCCTTCATAGAACAGATCATGTGTAGACTCGGGAACGGTAGAAATGATGACAATGGTCGATGGGGTCGAGATCTATTGGTAACCCTCGATGGTGTGTTGTTCCAGGAAGAGGATGGAATAATGATGTCCATCGTCTGAAGGGGTGTATTCTATAGACATAATAGACATAATCATCTCGTCCATGGGCAAAATGACGTGGAATGGATCTGAAGATAAATCACCAAGAGAGGGAGTCGAAGGGGTTGCCGATTGAATGACTTGATAAACGGATTCAACCGGACTCAAAGGCATTTCGTCGCCACAACGAAGATGATCACTGAGGTTGGGTACCATCCATGGGTCGTAAGATGCAAGGGTTTCGTGAACAAAGGTGGAGATCATGTTGATCGAGGTGACAAATGGATGTGGAACATTGGGTGGTGGGATGGGGAAAGTACCCATCAATGAGGAATCTTTAAGAAGACCCACATCGACGTTCTCATATCCAGGGGGGTTTTGGAAATGAACGGTACGTTGCCGGTACATGCATCAGAGTGAAAGAAGGATAATTGGTCTACTGTAATGACTTTTCCTTGATGTGGGAAATGCATGACACGGAAAAGACTGGACAAAACTGCATGCATGGAATCGATCTAGCTATGACCAAGTAGAAGGTTGTAATCGAGAAGAGCATCAAAGACCTCCACTTCAATGTTGACTATTTTTCCTTCTAACATAATAGGAAAGGAAGGGTGTACACTGTAAGGCTTAAAACTAGATCCATTGAAGGCTTTGAGTGTGTTGTCAGATTCAGTCAAAGGAGGAGAGTTGATGGATTTCCAACAAGTAATAGATATGACACATGTCAAGGCACCCTCATCAATAACTGTTCTACAATGTTTTTGTCGGAGACAATAACTTGTATTTGGAATGTGAGTTGAGGGTGTAACCTTGGAATGTGATCTTCCAAGTCAAAAATTATTAAATTTGTATCCATAGGGTCGATTCCACCAATTGATTTCAATAGTGCCTTCCGTTGTATAGGACAACTTTGAAGGACTTCGAGGGCTGACATCGCGGACGGTGCTTGGGCCAGATCTTCGAGAATATTGTAGTTATGGGTGGCACGTGCATGAGGATTGAAAGCCGATTTTTGAACAACACCATTTGGAGGAGGGCGAAGAACTGTATCTAGGATCAATCATTTGAGATGAAGAGGACCGTTGGTAGGTGGAGTCATGGGAGATGGTTGGACCAACGAAGGGGGTATTACATCAACCTTCTCTTTGGAGGAAGAATAATCTTTGGCTCGAGCAGTAAGTGTGATGTCATTCTTATTTGAATCACCTATACACATTAAGACATAGGATGTATTGGAGGGGGAAGGTTGGTCATGAATGACCAATTGGGCCTGTTGTTGAGAAGGGAAGGGTTGAGACAACACGTCCAGAGTGGAAGGTTTTGGGTCCCTTGAAGGAACTTAGTAACCTCAGCTTGTCTTGGACAATCCTTAGTGTAGTGATCATCACCATAGATAAGACAAGGGTATCGATGTTTGCGCTTATCCCTATCATCAACAGTTGGTGTTTTGTTTTTTTTAGTTTGCGGATTATTTTTATCCTCCTTGTTCTTACCCTTTCCTTTTTGGATTTATTTTTGCTAGTGGGGGTAGATTGAACAGAGTTTACCTCAGAAGTCTTGTAGGTGGGAAGGGTAGGAGACGGAGCATTTTGAACATTAAAAGAAATGGATTTGGG
Source organism: Picea mariana (assembly GCA_032191745.1). Classification (NCBI taxonomy): domain Eukaryota; kingdom Viridiplantae; phylum Streptophyta; class Pinopsida; order Pinales; family Pinaceae; genus Picea; species Picea mariana. The sequence continues at coordinate 12,463 of JASDQU011028155.1, forward strand.
GTTGTTGCTAGAGGTCTGGATGGAATGCAATTGGGCATGGAAAGTGTCAATCACACTGTCAGTTGCATGAGAAGTAGTGGGAGTGGTTGAAGTAGCAGAAGTAGAAGGACGAGGTGCGTTAGGGAGAAATTCGTAAAGAGTACCCATTTGTGAGTAAACGAGGTATAGGTATTGGGCATGAATGATTGCTTGTTCTTCTGTGACAACTCCACCCATGGTGATGTCATGAGCGATGTCATTCATGAATGATTTCATGAATCACTTTGCCAGCAACTGATCAGGAAGTTCGAGTTTGATGAGACGTCGTCTCCATCGCCACTCATGAATGTGATTAGAGAAATGAGTGGCTTTGGTTTGTTTGAAAGAACTCAAAATTTCGGTTCTCGTTTCGTAGCGGATCAGTAATTGGTAGTGGGTGAGGAAATCCATAGCAAGGGTGTTGAAGTCGGTGAAGAAGCCTCGTGGTAATTCTATATACCACTTCACGACAGAACCTGTGAGGGTTCGCTGAAAAAGACGTAAACGAATATATTCATCCATCAAGGAGTTGGATGAGCACCAGAGGTGAAAAGTCATTACGTGATTTTTCGGGTCCTCTCTTGGTTTACCATTGAATTTAGGGATGTCGGATGGTAGTTTGGCCTATATGGAGGGCCATTGAGGAGAGTGATGGATCGAATCATTTAAAATTCTCGATAGATTAGGGAGGTCCAGGGTGGCTAAGAAGGGTAATTGTCTATTCAAATGTGGGTACTGGTGACTTTCGAGTGGGAGTCCCGTCGGTAGACCAGTGGGACCATAAGCAGTTTGTATATAATGTGAATATCTGGGCAGATTCTATTGTTGGTGTGGAGGTGAGTAATTCATAGGGTTGTACCCTTGAACAGGGGCGTGGGGTTGAGAATTCGAGCCCCAAATAGGATTAGACATACCTGGATAGGGTTGGCCTATACTAGGGGGTATGTTGGAGCTAGCTTGAGGTTGTTTCCCCCCAGTTGAGTGAGGATTATGTTGAATAAGATAATTGCAATATTGGGCCAAGGATGGAGGTATGTTTTTTCCATAGGGTGGGGCAGGTGGGGGTTTTCCTCCAATCAGGGGTTGCATCCCAATTAGGATTTGTCCTGCAAAAGGGGGTTGAGTTTGACCTCTTTGGTGAAATTGTGCACCAACAAGAACCTGGTAATTAGGTGTGAAAGACAACATAGTGCCACTAGGATCAGTGCCTTTGATAGAGGATGAAAGAGGTCCTCTAAAAGGGGGTGGAGGAAGTGTTGGAATGAAACTAGGAACGAGATGGTGCCCAGAAGGAGTGGAAGCACCAGGAGTCTCGGACGTGATTTGTGTAGGAGCGGGAATAGAAGCATTCAACGCATGATCTCTGGGAAGAAGCCTTGGAGTGAATCTAGGTGAAAGTGACATTCCAATGGGGGCTTGGCTAGCTGATGTAGTCCTGGTGCGAGGAATCATAGTATCTGGGACCATCATGTAATGGACCATTTGTAGGGGGATAGTCAATATGTGTTCGGCTGGCAAAGCGTCTGTACCGGGAAAATAATATGCAGTAGTAAAAGGTATTGCGTCTAGATTAGATGTTTCGGGTAGCTTAGGTGTGACAGTGATATCAACGCCTACTCCTGAGCCAAAGAGATCCCGTCTAAAAATGCTAGTAGTCCAAAAAGGATCTTGACCCTCAAGTCCTGTGAAAGGTCCGGTTGGTGATACAAAATATTGAACAACTATATCTCTGAAAGAATTCACTCTCACAATACATCTCCCGGAGTCTGGAGGAAGTCGAAAGTCCTCTCGAGAATTGGTAATTTGGAATCGTTATAGAGAGTTATTTCTTTCCACTTGTGGAGTGGCAATGTCTTGGAATTCACTCTGTTGAGGGGATCCTTCTGGTGAGTTGGTAGGAAAGGTTTGAGAACCTTCCAGATCTTCTGGGGGTAAGCCTTGCATTTTACGTGAACGACGTGGAGGGTCAATTGTGATCGAGTTAGAATCTTATGAAAGAAATTATATGGCCAACTTGGGTAAACAAACAACATTTGCTAGTAAAATCTAGGAATAAAAACCAAGCAAACAAGACCTTCCAATTCCGAAGTCACTAGTTGGTGATGAAATCTAACGTCTCGATGACGAGACAAGAAGGGGTTGGGCTAGGGTCGAAAAGTTACGTTGACGACCTGCTTAATGGACTTACACCCTGGTGCAAGATCCCACACATAATTATGGGTATGCCCTCCAAGGAGCCTGAGTGAGTCTGGCCAACGTCGATTCCAGGTACCGTGAAGACTTACCCCTTCATAATCACCTTGTGTAAGACCCTAAGAAGATAGGCTACAAAGGTTACCACCAACAACAATGATGCCTAGGGGAACAATCGATAGTCTGATCCACATGCAAGGGTAGGCTATCTAGCCTGAAATCATCTTGAGAGGCTTCCACTCATCATTGTGGGTATACCTTCAAGTGAACCCCATAATACATACGATCTCTACACCGATATCAACAAAGTAGGGTGAGTAACTTTGTCAATCTCGATGCGACCTCAGGTTTGACCCTTGTGTGAGAAGGGTTTCCCAGGACAAAATGTTGCAAATGGAATTTGACACCCCTTATCACAAGATGATATTGTGTGTTTTGTGCTTTGGAGAGTGTGTCTCACTGTCTATTCCAAAGCTCTAGCCTAGCTAGTGTTGGTGTAAAAGAGCCCTAGAAAAAGTTACTAGTTGAATTTTAAAATTGCACAATATTATTAAAGGCTGTTGTTACTCAAAAGGAGACGGAAATGAAACCGATGTTGTGTGAGACTCTGACCCAACAATGCATAAATAGGAATGAATGATACAAATTTTGTTCGATGAATCCTATTTACATGAGGGAAAGAGGAGTTTTCTACAACAATGTGAACTACGATGTATGATCTTCTCTGAAATGTAATATCAAACAACCATAAACAATGCAAATTCCCTATTCGTTCTCTTTCAATACTAGAATGCCAATATTTTTCGAATACAAGGGTGCTTTAATTTTTTATTAGAAACCAAACAACAGGGATGGAACTAAGAAAAAACAATCAACCAACGAAAAAGAAATACACAACAAACACCCAAATCGATCTTTCAATGAAGATAAAAATAATAAACTGACAAGACCGGTCTCTTCAAATGCACATGGGTAACAATTTTCCAGGTAATAAGAAATTGAAAAGAACAATTAATCTCAAATTTTTAATGCAATCAAAGGCTCCCGACCAAACAAGCACTCAGATTTCAGAAACAGAGATTATACCCTTGCTAAGAAAAGGTCAAGAGGTAAAAATCGAGAAAAAATGATCAAGAAGAGCTTTTGATTTTCGAAAACTAATCATTCTTGAGATTTGAAGTCAATAAACATTCAATCATTGGCCAAAGAAGTTCTTTCTAGACACAAAAACAAATTTGGGCATCTGAGGACACAAAAGACTTAATCCAAAATTTTCACAAGTGAGTTCACAGGCTGGAAGTGGGGTACAGTGCGCGAATTAAGGATTCTCGCAGGGTATACATAGGCAGACTGTGAGACGTTTGCACTGAACTGAACACCAGGGTGCAAACTTTAGTGATTCTCGCAAGCTACAGAAGGGTGTAGTGCGAGAAGGTCTGTAATTAAGAAAATTTTGGAAAAAAGAGAAAACTTCTGAGGGAACTTCTGGATCCAAAGAGTCTATAAGGGTCTCCTTAAGACTCAGAGATTGATTGGGAATGAAAAATGGTAGGTTAAGAGAAAATGGCCAAGAAAAAACCACTAAAATGGGTTGTATCCCCAGCAGAGTCACCAATTTTGTTATCGGATAAATCGGTAGGTGCAGACACTAACAGATCTCCCTAGATACACCTGGATCTAGAACAAAACAAGACATGACATGACTCTTTCCCTAAGTTGTAGTCATTGAATCTACTAATAAGAAGGAATGAGTGACATACCTTTATATTGCTTCCTTAGGTCTCTGTTGTTCCTGCTTTGCTCCAGTACCCTCGTGAAATCAAGTCCAAGACAACACAAACCAACCAAAGTGAATATAGAAAACTATATGTAATGTCAACCTATGCATATGATCAAGGAGTTATGCAATAAAATAAGAACAATTTTATGGGAAAGGGACATGCCACTGTATTATATTAAATGAAAGTATAAGATACAACCAGATTGCCTTGATGTTGCAAGATTCCTTTCAGTGACCCTTGGTTCCAACACACACACTTGCTCTATCTTTTCATGAAGAAGGTATGATACAACTTGATAGGCCAAAAAGAGTCTCCAAGCTTCTATCCAAGCAAGATTCTTCACACAATTCTTTCACCAATTCTTTATTCAATATTGCTTAACCTTTTCCATGAGAAACCTTTCAATATATATGAGAAGGAGAGATGGTTACATGGATGAGGATGATCCCACTAAATCTGAGAAGTCAGTGGGATGCCAACCATGTGAATGCCAACTCATTTTCTAGAAGATCCCCTTCTAGAACCTTCATGACCTCTTCTCCTTTTCAAGCTTAAAAATAGGTTCACATCCTATCTATAGAGCAGACTGTGAACAGTTTGCACCCCAAGTGTGGGTTGCCTATGAGAATGGAGGATTTTCACACCCTGTAATATAGGCAACCTGCGAACTCATCTTAAAAATGTGTTTTTGGAATAAGACAACAGTCACTTTTCTCAAGCAAAAAGTCCTTGTGGGAGCCTAAGTACATCACTAGTAGAGACATCACTAGAGTGACCAAAATCATGTGTAACACCTGCCCCTAGAACTAAAGTCTGTAAAGTGGAGGAGGAAAGGATAGAGTTTGTATCAAATCCAGGCATCCTGTATGAGAACAGAGGGTATGTTGCACTCTGTGTGAAAGGAGTAGTGATTGCTGCAATAGACGGAATCAGACCATTACTCAAGGTAGAGGTCGTTGAGACCATGGTAGTCTGAACCAATGATGGTGGGTTAGGAGGAAGAACACCCCCTAAAGTGACAACCATGGAGGGAATATGAGAATTCCCTGAAGAAGTCGCAACATTTGCTTCCTTTTCTACTTGTGACACTATCTGGCGTTCGTAAGGATGAACATGTACGACGATGGGCGTTGATAGATCAGGGTACAAAGGTTCATATAGAACAAAAGCTTCTGCTCCAAAGTCAGAAATGATGGGTTCCTATAGAATCAAGTGTTATCTTCATGGAGGGGAGTCATGCACAGTTTCCTACGGCATGGTCATCTTGAAAGACCCTTGCTGGTCTAGTTTTTGCCTTAGTGGTGGCGGAGGTGGCTCCAGATTAACCGACGATAGGCCAAGAATCCTTCACGACCGATGGAGCTCTTGATCCTCCACTGTGTGAGAATATCAATGACACACTAGGGCCTTTTATTATCATTCAAGAACTAGTAAACACTAGAAAAAATACCTATGAGATAAAACAAGCAGTCACTAGCTAGTTGTAAGAACAGTTACAACAACCAACACCAGAGCAACTTACCGGTGCAAGTGCAACTCGAATGCAAAAGCACCCTCTAGGTAGGCTCTACAAACCATGGCCTGATGTCTGTCCTAGATACCACGATATACCCCCGTAGTCACCTGTTTAAGTCCCTAAAATAATGGCAACTAGGTGTTGAGCTCTCAACACACCCTAAAAAGTCTCTGCCAAATTTTACTTTTTGGGTACCACTTAATATTTTGGTATTGTCTAATTCAAAATGATGTTGTTTTCACGTATAATTGTTTTCTGCAAATTCTGCTTGATTCTTTAAAAGTTTCCCTGAACATGTCAAAACCATCATAACTTAAATAGATTAACCTTTGATTAAAGAATCAACTACTAAATCGTTTCACCCAACGCATCCAAAATTCTACACCTGGAAGAATCAAAGATGAAAGAAAATCGTCCTAGAAAACTAAGGACACCGATCACCAATTTTCGTCAGCATCGGTAAAAGGGGATTTGTTCTTTCATGATAAACATTGCACAAGAAAGTTGCCGATGACTGATTTTATTTAGCATCAGTGAAAGGCGAAAGGAAGTAGTCGTTTCCAGGGAAAGAAAGGAATTGTCGATGGCTGATCCCATAAAAAAATTTCGGCATCAACGAATATCCAAGAAGCTAGCCCAAGGAAAAGGATGTGATAAGTTCATCCTTGGTTATTGACCCCTGATATCTAATCGACATTGGTGATTCCTAAGCTTGGTTAGGGAGCGCGTAACTGAAATAAGGTTACCACCTCTGTTGGCGCTTGTGAGTCAGGTCACCAGTCTTTGTCTGCCACGTGTCACCTCAGAACCATCCGACGAAAGTAATCGGTGTCGACGGTTTTCTTTTGTAAAAAAAAGTATCAATGAAAAATCCCGTAGCTCTCTGCCGATCCTTGACTTCCCCATTCATAAAATGACACGATGGGACATTTTAGCTCTAAGATATGCTAGATATGATGCATTTAATCGATTGATTAATTCCAAGATCGCACATTAGTTTCTAATTCATGCACAAAGAAAAATGATTGTTTTAGCATGTAGATACAATTCATACCCCTCCGCGCCTCCGTCATCAACCCACATAAAATTGATTACAGAGAATTGGCGGTAAGTAGTTTTAAATTTCGTCCCATTACTTGTATTAACAACTTGATGAAATTGGTAAGTTCTCTCTCGTTATATTATCTTGAATTATTATAAGCCATAGCATTATGTGTGCAAAGAAGTCTGGAACATCTAGAGGAGCGAGACAGACGACCCGGAGAAGGATTCCAAGGTATAGTGAGTATTAAGCAATAGATTTTAGCAAGAATACAGGTATGTACCAGTCTAGTTTTGTTATTTCCACCCCACATGTAAATTAGGATCTAATATTACTTTGATGTCATCCCTAATTGAATGTCTTCTTACAGGAGCGATGCCTCTGAAGAAACCTACCACTAGGAAATCTCCTAGAGTCCCAAAGCTGCAAGAATCAAAAGTAGGAGAGGGCTCCTCCCCAGCCATTTCAAGAAAATTGGAATTCACTTCCAAGAAAGCACCCATCATCAAGACGATCACCAAAGAGGATTTTTCTCAGCCCCTAGACTTTGGGGACATAGAGGTGAACATTGGGACCAAGAAAATATTCCAGCGATGGGAAGACCTGTTCAAGAAAGTAAAGCACGAAGAATTCCCCGAATATGCACTGCATAACGATCCTTACACAAAGAAGTTGAACGATGAAGTCTTCATCAACATCTGCAAGGCTTACCTACACATGGTGGCGAGTAGGACTTCGGTTTTCCCTTGCATTGAAATTTTGAAATGTCTCATTGATCACACTGATGCACAGAAGTGTGTAATTAATGATGATAATGGTCAAATTGCCAAGGTTTTCCTCCTGGTGGAAGTCCAAAATTATTACAAGTTCGGGGAGCCAGATGAATGTTTGAACACAGATTTTGTTGTGAAGTTTTATCAAAATCATGACACTGGCAAAATCATGGCGTCATGGTGGAGAGAAGATAAAAATTTCACCAACCAAAACTCCAGCTGGTACCCTATGGCCAACCTCAAACAACCTTATATCTATCTAATGGCTCTCCTTTGCCAGTTGCATGGAGTGAAATATTGTTCTAGATTTCCAGAAGTATGGATTCCTTTGGCTTATACTATCACCATCTTCGAAAGAAGCTTCAACTGGGGTGCTATCATCTCCAAAAATCTTAGCACCTACATCCTACATGCTCAGCAACCAAAGGAAGGAGAGACTCCTGCCTTCTACATGGTGTCTTATCTATTGGACGTCATTTGTGCAAGAAATGCCTTCGCTGGGATGAACCTGAGCTGGCACGCTTTCGGGCTTCCGATCCATGTCTACTTCGGCATGTTGTGGGAGAATAGGTATAAAATATCCTACTCTCTTATTTGGGAGCAATTTATCGCACCTATTCATTTTTTACTATTCAAGAAAGAGTGCCCAAGGCTGTCTGATGCGACCAAACAAGTTATATCGAAAGTCGGTCACTGGTACCTGGATGAGCGTGAAACCTACACTAGGGTTTTAGACGCCACCAGAGCACCACATTTGCTACCTATATATGTCCCTGACCGACTGGTACTAGGGGAAATATGTTACCAAACTATCTTGCAGGGATACAACGCCACTTTGGTGAAGGATAAGAAGTGGGTATTCATACCCTATGGGTTTCATATCGGCTTCTACCAGGTTAAAGACATTGTGTAGGCCAAGCAAGAGGGATTAAGTCAATTGGAATTTTGGTTCCAGACAGGACGTTTTAGCAAGCATGATCCCAAGGGCCTGGTCTTGAAACATGCATCACAAGTATTGTCCTATTTGCCTTATTCCCATGACTAGTTTGAGGATGAAATTTTCACCGAAAATGCTCAAGACTGGGATGAGGTGGTGGAAAGAATGGATGACCCCAGAGTAAAAAAGTTCAAGGCCATGAATTGGGAAGAGCAAATGACATCCTTGGAGAAAGCAATGCAAGAAATTCTTAGGACTAGGGAAGAAAGGGTAACATTTGAATCGGTCGAAACGATGGAAGCTCCCCAAGAATCCCTTGTACAGAAATGGAATTTTCTCGAAACTCTAGGTGCACTGGAAAGAGGAACACTCTTGATCCAACATGCTTGGCAAATGATGGATTTGGCGTTGAATGATCCAACCCTCTTATCAAGTGTTCTGACCAGTAACCCAGAAGAGAGTGCAACAGGGGTAGGCGGCTCCGAGCTCACAGACCGACAGGTGCGATGATTCAATTAGAGATGGGCTAGGTGTTGGTCTAAACAAGTGTGCCTAACCCTCTGACTGATTTCATAAATATATACAGTGATGATGAGATATCGGAGGAATATCAAAAAACCTCTGTGCATGTAGAAGAATAAAAGGGAGCCAAGGAAAAAACACCTCTTGTTCTTGATGTTCAGAGTCAAGAGGACACACGAGAAGGAAAAGGAGTTGAAAGAGGCCTAGACATAGAAATGCCTGATGCATCGGAGACCCTAGCAGGTAGTCCCAAGGATAAGTCAGGATTGGATGAGTCAAAAGAAAGATCCCTGCAGAAGGATGTCGACGATGCCACGACTAGTATACAAGCAAGTATTGAGCTCGCTCCTGGCACATCTATTCCACTTGATACTCAGGTCCCCAATAAACAACGGGAAGAGGTCGGGCCTTTGGAACAAAACAAGGAGGTTCAAAAGACTTATCTTGAACAAATATATACCACCAGCAGCCTGGGAAACACGTTCACATGGGGCGATCAACAGATACCAGAGCCAGTAGATGAGGTAGCAGACATCTATGAGATCTCTTATTATCAAAAGAGGAAGGCCATCATGCAAAGGAATACTAAGAAGAGAAACATTACTATGGACCATTCCATTTTGGTTACCACAGAGGAAATATTGATCAACACAACATATGCTCACACATCTAAACTGATAGGTGTGGGAAGAGCCCTCTCTGATGCTGCCCAGGATAGGGACAGGAGGGATGAAAGAGAACTAGCTAATACTCTGAAGGAATTGGAACACTTGCACCACCCTGTTGAGTATTACAAAGGCACCACACAAAATGTGACATATTTGAAGAGTGAGTTTTCAGGAATTTACAACGAGTACAATAAAGAAAGAAACTTGTTAACCAAAAATATAATTGAATTCCAGGAGGACACTCTCATGGCCTTCACAACATTCAAGGAGATGGAACGATGGCATGAAAGAGCACAACAAGCAGTGGAAAGACTCGAATACATTAAAGCAATCTAGCAGGGTCGAGAAAAGGAAGAACATGGCATTTGAATGTTAGGAAAAAGTAGCCTCGACCGCATAAAGAGATCCACAAAATATTGGACTAAGATGTCTCGGGACCCACATCGACAGATCCAAGAACAATATGCCAAGTGCCAGAAGCACTAGGATAAAATTAATAAAGTAATGAAATATATCAAGCTCCCCAAGTTCAGTACCCCCAATGAGTTTATTGACATAAGAGACATGCTCAAGATGTATGCCGAACAAGACTCCCTATGGACCGAAGAGTGAGAAAAGGTAGCCGATGCGAGGCCGGGATAGGTGCAACAATTCACAAAACACATTATTAGAGCTAAAACCAAGTTGCAACAACTGAATTCCACCTTGGCAAAGTACTGATCGCATGTAACAGACATTAGAGGGATATATGCAGCCCCGATGGAACAACACAGTTTCCCGTGGGCCCAGACTTGTGTAGAACTGTTCATCAATCGGTCTGAATATGAAAGGAGTCATCCTTTCAAAGAAATATCTCAGGTGGACTGATGAAGGAGCATCGCCAACATCAAGCGAGCCAACGTGGAAGCAAAAGACAACTGGGCAAGCGTCAGCACAAATTTTTGAAATTTCCTTGAAGTTGATGCGCCGAACATAAATGTGATAATTAAATAAAGGCGCACTTGTATAATGTAAACAGACCTTGAGAGATTCACTCTCGTCCTTAGTAGATAGAAGGCATTTAAAGTAGTTAATGCAAGTAGGTAGAATTGAATGAGTAGATTAGACAGTTTTAGAGCGCAAGAGGGAAACAAGATATAGACACCCTCATTGTGTATTGTAACATAGAATGAAGCAACATTGTTGAGAAGAGAAAGAGCAGGCAGGGAGCTGTGTAAGAATACCCATGTACAAATATTTGGATTAATAGAAAGAGCTGATTCAAATTCATGGGTTTGTGTTGTTCTCTGTGTATTGATGCTGAATGATATGCTCATGAATGTTAGCTTCTTGTTATACATTTGCTTTATATGTTGTGTATATGATTTCATGGTTTGAGTTGAAGCCTGAAGGGATGTAGGAATGAGTTTCAATTTTTTCTCTATCTAAGCCAGAGGTTCTTGCAAGGAGTGTAGTTGAAGTTGTCTGCAAGGAGTGCATTGACAAAGGGTTCAAATAGGGTAACTTTTGTTCTCATACACCCAAAAGTGCAGACAGGCACAAGAGCCGTGCAAGGAGTGTGCAGGCCGAGTGAAGCCTCAGGGTTGCGAACCTGAGCGAATTATTGAAAGACTGTTGTTGCAGGTGTGCGCAGAGTCAAAGGATTTCAAACACTTGGAAGTGTTTGAAGGTTTTCGCAAAGGATGAGAGAAAAAGGGTTTTCCAGAATATGCAGAGTCATGGAATAGCTCAGGAAGGATAAGGCCTTCGAAACTGTTGAAGGATAGTGCAGAGAAGTTGTACCAGGAAGAATTAAGAAGGAGTCGCAGGTTTTCATGCAGGTGGACAAGTTTTCATGGAGGAATACTTGGTTCATTTCGCAGAAATCATCAGGAGGACAGACGGTTGGAATTCTCTGAGGAGAATTCACGAATTTCTGTGAACCATTAGATCTCGTGGAGAAACGGGGGAGATACGGTGAGTATTTCCAAAAGGCTGAAAGCTCAGGAGGGGTGGAACCGTAGATCCGAGCCACAAGGACCATCAGATTTAAATGTGGTTTTTCCATATCGGGGTTTCATGGGTTGAAGTCCCGCAAACATCGCAACGAAAATCATGATATTCCAAAATGAGATATCCTGACAGTCTAGAGGATAGTGTCGGCCACGAAGGAGTCGGCAAGTGGACAGGTGGCACGCTAATTCAGTTTTTCATGGAAGGTGAAGTATCGAACCCATCACATCAGAATTCACAATATTGTGAAGTCCGAAATGCCGATGGAGTGAAGGACCATTGAAAGGTCAACCACACGAGTGTATCAGAGTTTCGGCAAATCAGGATTTGGGAGTCGGGGAAGCAAGTTACTCGACCTTGCGATAGCCGAGTTCGCGATAGGGAAAGTCCCGAAGGGGAAAAGGAAAGGGTCAACATTGACTGTTGTTAGGTTTCGGGGATTTGAGATACCAACGCTCGACCACTGGATTCAAAGTTGCGAAGTCCGATTTCCCGAAGAAAAAGGGAGATCTTGTGAGAGAGTTTCTGTGGGTGCAGATTTCCCGATATGGAAATAGAAGAACGTTAGAGTTCTTTGGGCCATGGTAAAGGAAAGATCCTGTGTTGACGTGGACCTTCCGACCTACGGATTTAGGAAGGGGCGTGCGTCATAAAGTTTGGTATCAGAGCACATAAAGGTTCTTTTCTTTCTGTAGCAGAGAAGAAAGAGAATTCACCATGCTACCAAGGAGAAGGGATAGGAAAACACCCGATCTGCCAGAGGATAGGGAAATGTTGCAGAGAAGAGGCAGGCAGATGACAAATCCAGCTATGGAGAGAGAGATGCGTGACCTACGAGCTATACTTGAAGACATGGAGACAACACAGAGACGCACAGTTAGTGCTGGGGATCTTAGTGATTTCGAGAGAGAGATTGAGGCTGAACGTGAAGAAGAAGTTGTGGTTGAGGATGCATCAAACAAACATTTGATCAAAGCTATTGCCAAGATGGGTGCAAGAGCGAAGATGGACATTCCAGTTTATGAGGGAAACTTGTATGCAGAAGAGCTTCTATACTGGATTAGAGCTCTAGATACATACTTCGACTATGAAGATGTCGAAGAGGACAAGAAAGTCAAGCATGTTATCACTAGATTGAAAGGACATGAAACATTGTGGTGGGATGAACTACAAGATAATAGATGCTGCAAGGGCAAGCAAAAGATCAAAAGATGGAATAGAATGATCGTGAAGATGAAGGCGAAATTCATCCCCAGAGATTATCAAATTAATCTGTTCAGAAGGATGCAGAACCTGAGGCAAAAGCTGATGACAGTGAAAGAATATACTGAGGAATTCTACAGGCTGAATATCAGGGTAGGTCATCGGGAGAGCGATGATGATAAATTTGCCAGGTACATGAATGGCCTGAGATATGATATCCAGGATGAGATGAGCATGGTAACCATCCGAACGGTGGAAAATTATTATCAGATGGCTCTGAAAGAGGAAGAGAAGCCGAGCCGAAAGAAGAGTCAGAGGGGCCAAGGCAGAATTCAGCAAAGAGGCAAATTAGTTGCCTAGGACAAATATCAGAAGCCCAAGGAAGACTGGAAGAAACCTCAGACTCGAACTGAGAGAGGTGGAAGTTCATAGAGAGGACAACATACTGAGAAGAGAGGAGATTATGTTGATAACAACACTTTTCCTTGTACTAGAGGTAGAGGAAGAGGAAGAGGTGGAGTAATAACGTGCTTCACATGTGGAAAGAATGGGCACAAGTCTTACGAGTGTCCAGATAAAAAGAAGGAAAGTGGAGAAGCTCACATCGCCGAAGCACATAGGTGGGATGTTGAGGCTGAAGACACTGAAGGCGAAAGATCACTGATGATGCGAAAAGCTCTTTTGATGCCTGAGAAGGAGGTGGAGAGTTCATTCCAAAGGACCAGACATTTCCGAACTGCTTGCAAGACCAAGGATAGGGTATGCAAGGTGATTGTAGACAGTGGTAGCACATATAATCTTGTTTCTACGGAGATGGTAGAGAAGTTGGAGCTAGAGACGATTGATCATCCAAGCCCGTACAGAATTTCATGGCTACAAAAAGGACATTAGGTAACTGTCACTAAACAATGTTTAGTTGAATTCAAGATAGGAGAATATAATGATAAGATATTATGTGATGTCATTCCTATAGATGTTTGTCATCTATTACTGGGTAGACCATGGCAATATGACAGGAATGTGATTCATGATGGTAGAATGAACACATACACCCTAGAGAAGAATGGGAGGACACACATGTTGCTTCCAATTAAGGATAAGGAGGTGAATCCAGAAGTAAGCAACATTGTACTTCTCATGAGTGGGAAGGAAATTCTTACTGAGGTTAAGAAGAAGAAGGATCCACAGTTCATCGTGGTCAGGAAACCAAAGATTGTTTTGACCAGCACAAGACTGGATGATTTACCAAAATAAATTCAGGAACTGCTGGAAGAGTTCGCTAATATAGTAGTGGACGAATTACCTCGTTCATTGCCACCAATCAGAAGTGTGAGTCACCATATTGATCTCATACCAAGAGCCAGTTTTCCAAAAAAAGCCACGTACAGATTAACGCTGCAAGAGAATGAAGAGGTTAAAAGGCAAGTCCATGAGTTGTTGGACAAAGGTTTGGTCAGGGAAAGCTTGAGTCCATGTGTTGTTCCAACAATACTCAGTCCGAAGAAAGACGGAGCTTGGAGGATGTGTACTGATTCGAGGGAGATTAACAAGATAACCATTAGGTATAGATTTCCATTGCCAATGATGGATGATCTTATGGATTGCTTGAGTGGAGAAAAATACTTTTCAAATATTGATTTGAAAAGTGGTTATCTTCAAATCCGCATGAGAGAAGGTGATGAATGGAAGACAACATTCAAAACCAACAAAGGGTTGTATGAATGGATTTTTATGCCGTTTGTATTAACAAATGCACCAAGTACCTTCATGAGGTTTATGAACGAAGTCCTGAGGGAGTTCATCGGAAAATTTGTCATTGTGTATTTGGATGACATACTGGTTTACAGTAAAACAGTGGCAAAACATCGGAAGCATTTGGCTATAGTGATGAAGAGGTTACAGTAGGAGAAGTTGTTGATAAACATGAAGAAATAATCATTCATGAAGACATAGCTCATTTACTTGGGATTTTTTATTTCTATAGATGAGTTGAGGATGGATCCAGATAAGGTGGAGGTAATCAAGAATTGGCCATCACCGAAGCATATATTTGAGGTGAGAAGTTTTCACGGATTGGCTAGTTTTTACCGAAATTTCATCAGGAATTTCAGTGGAATTAATGCAGCGATGATGGATACAGTGAAGAAAATACACAAATCTTTTCACTAGAAAGAAGAAGCTGAAAAAGTTTTAATCTGCTGAAGAGGAAGATTACGGAACAACCAGTTTTGGTGCTGCCGGATTTCCGAAAGACATTTCAGGTGAAATGCGATGCTAGTGGATTTGCAATTGGGGTAGTATTGAGTCAAGAAGATAAGCCGATAGCATACTTTAGTGAGAAGCTGAATGAAGTGAAAGTGAAGTACTCCACATACGATAAGGAATTTTATGCTATCATCCAGGCATTGAAGAAATGGAGGCATTACTTGATCCCGAAAGAATTTTTCTTATACAGTGATAATTATGCATTACAGTTTGTGACTCAATAGGAGAAGTTGAATTAGAGACATGTTAAATGGGTTGAGTATATGCAGAATTTCACATTTGTGATTAAACATATTTCTGTTACTGCTAACAAAGTTGTTGATGCTTTGAGCAGGAAGTGTTTGTTGTTGCAGGAGTTCAGAGTCAAAACGTTGGGTTTTGATGATCTCATGAATATGTATGCAGATGACCAGGATTTTAAGGAAGCATATGAAGCAGCTGAGAATCCAATTCTCAGGGATAGAAGCCAATGGTCCGAATACATGATCCAAGAAGGATTGATGTTCAAGGGAAATCAGCTGTGTATTCTGAAATGCTCCATTTGGGAGAATCTGCTGAAGGGGAAACACAGTGGAGGATTGGCATGACACTTTGGTCACGACAAGACGTTTGCAAAGCTGAATGAGTCATATTTTTGGCCAGGAATGCAAGCAGATGTCCAGAGATTCATGGAAAGATGCATAATTTACTAGAATTCGAAGGGAAGAAGACATAATGTGGGTTTTTATCAACCATTGCCCATACCAGAAAGGCCATGGGATACAATTAGCATGGATTTTGTATTGGGGTTGCCAAGAATGAAAAGAGGTTTTGATTCAATCTTTGTGGTGGTGGATAGATTTTCCAAGATGGCACACTTCATTCCATGTCAGAAGACCAGTGACACAACTCACATTGCGAATCTATTTTTCAAAGAAGTCATTCAACTTCATGGGTTGCCAAGAAGTATAGTTTTGGATCGAGATACAAAATTCATAGGGCATTTTGGGAGGACCTTAGGGAAGAAGCTAGGAACTAACTTTTCATTTAGTTCGGCTTATCATCCCCAGATGGATGGACAGATGGAAGTAGTGAACAAAATTCTGGGAGACTTGCTGAGAAGCTTGGTGACAGAGCACCACAGCCAGTGGGACAATATATTACCACAGACAGAGTTTGCTTATAATGACTCAGTTAACAGGAGAACAGGGCAGAGTCCATTTCAGGTTGTCAATGGCATGCAACCGAGGGGAATTTCTAAGTTGAGAGATTCAGAACAGATTTCGACTAGGAGCGCTAGTGTAGAATATTTCATAGAGGCGATGAAAGAACTTCACAGTCAGGTGAAGGAGAGACTGCAGAATTCAAGCCAGGAGTATAAGCGTAGCACAGATCAACACAGAAGAAAAATTCAGTTTGAGGTTGGTGACTTGATTCTGGCACATTTGAGGAAGGAAAGGTTCCTAAGAGGAACATATAATAAGTTGAAGATGAATAAAATCGGGCCTTGTAAGGTCTTGAAGAAATTTGGGACAAATGCTTACAAGATTGAATTACCCGATGGGATCAAAATTTCTCCGATATTCAATATCTTAGATTTGTACCCATATAAATCTGAGGAAGCAGGGACAGGAGATGAGCAACCATTGATCCAGTGGATGAAGAAAATTCCAGTTGCAGATAAGCCACAGATGGAATGCATACTGGACAAAAGAGTGAGCAAGAGGACCAGGCGAAAGCAATACTTTGAGTATCTGGTCAAATGGAAGAACCATCCAGTTGAAGATGCCAGCTGGGAGACTGAAGCAGAGATATAGAGGCATGGACAGACCGTGCGTGAGCTCATGGATAGGAGCCCATGAAATTTTTCAAGCGAGGGAGTATGATGCAGGAGCATCACCAACATTAAGTGAGCCAGCACGGAAGCAAAAGACAACTGGGCAAGAGCCAGCACAAATTTTTTAAATTTCCTTGAAGTTGATGTGCCGAACATAAATGTGATAATTAAATGAAGGTGCACTTGTATAATGTAAATGGACCTTGAGTGATTCTCTCTCGTCCTTAGTAGATAGAAGGCATTTAAAGTAGTTAATGCAAGTAGATAGAATTGAATGAGTAGATTAGATAGTTTTAGAGCGCAAGAGGGAAACGGGATATAGACACCCTCATTGTGTATTGTAACATAGAATGAAGCATCATTGTTGAGAAGAACAAGAGAAGGCAGGGAGCTGTGTAATAATACCCATGTACAAATATTTGGATTAATAGAAAGAGTTGATTCAAATTCATGGGTTTGTGTTGTTCTCTATGTATTGATGCTGAATGATATGCTCATGAATGTTAGCTTCTTGTTATACATTTTCTTTATATGCTGTGTATATGATTTCATGGTTTGAGTTGAAGCCTGAAGGGAAGTAGGAATGAGTTTCAATTGTTTCTCTATCTGAGCCAGAGGTTCCTGCAAGGAGTGCAATTGAAGTTGTCCGCAAGGAGTGCATTGACAAAGGGTTCAAATAGGGTAACTTTTGTTCTCATACACCCAAAAGTGCAGACAGGCACAGGAGCCGTGCAAGGAGTGTGTAGGCCAAGTGAAGCCTCAAGGTTGTGAACCTGAGTGAATTATTGAAAGACTACTGCTGTAGGTGTGCACAGAGTCAAAGGATTTCAAACACTTGGAAGTGTTTGAAGGTTGCCGCAAAGGATGCAAGCAAAAGGGTTTTCTAGAATATGCAGAGTCGTGGAATAGCTCAGGAAGGATAAGGACTTCAAAACTATTGAAGGATAGTGTAGAGAAGTTGTACTAGAAATAATTAAGAAGGCGTCGCAGGTTTTCTTGTGGGTGGACAAGTTTTCATGGAGGAATACTTCGTTCATTTCACAGAAATCATCAGGAGGATGGACGGTCGAAATTCTCTGAGGAGAATTCATGAATTTCCCTGAACCGTTAGATCTTGCGGAGGAACAGGGGAGATACGACAAGTATTTCCAAAAGGATGAAAGCTCAGGAGGGGTAGAACTGTAGATCCAAGCCACAAGGACCGTCGGATTTACACGTGGTTTTTCCATATCGGGGTTTCGTGGGTTGAAGTCCCGCAAACATCGCAACGGAAATCATGATATTCTGAAACGCGATATCCTGACAGTCCAGAGGATAGTGTGGGCCACGGAGGAGTCGACAAGTGGATAGGTGGCACACTAATTCGGGTTTTCATGGAAGGTGAAGTCCCGAACCCATCGCATTAGAATTCGCGATATTGCAAAGTCCGAAATGCCGATGGAGTGAAGGACCATTGAAAGGTCAACCACACGAGTGTATCGGAGTTTCGGCAAATCAGGATTCAGGAGTCGGGGAAGCAAGTTACTTGACCTCGCGATTGCTAAGTTCATGATAGGGAAAGTCCCGAAGGGGAAAAGGAAAGGGTCAACGTTGACTGTTGTTGGGTTTCGGGGATTCGAGAGACCAACGCTCGACCACTGGATTCACGAAGTTGCGAAGTCTGATTTCCCGAAGAAAAAGGGAGATCCCGTGAGAGATTTTCTGTGGGTGCAGATTCCTGATAGGGAAATAGAAGAACCTTAGAGTTCTTCGGGCTGTGGTAAAGGAAAGATCCTGTGTTGACATGGACCTTCCGACCTGCAGGTTTAGGAGGGGGCGTGCGTCATCATGGACTGATCAAGAAATTGTTATGAGATAATGCCACGTGGAAACTTTTGTTTGGTTCAAACTATACTTAGCCATTAAACTTGAGTTAAGCTTGAGATTATAAATAAAGGCCTCGACCAATTAATTATGGTCGATGGTTTGTTGTAAGGACTATTTTCTTTCTGGTTGTTAAGAATTATTTTTAAGTTGCTATGAATTTAGAAGTCCTTCTGGACCAAAGACGAAGTTATCTTTATCAAATGCATGTGTGATTGAGCTTGAAGAATTATTATTTGCTATTCATTCTTATGAGAAGATGTAACAAGTAAGAGCTATCGAATATATTGTCAAGTTATCTGGTACAATTGTTGTTGGATTACTGAGAGGGGGGGTGAATCAGTAATAGAGCAATTTAACCATATAATCCAAGTGTTATATCAATGAAGCATTATTATCCAATAACTGCAGAGTAAATAAGCAATGAAAAAATGAACAATCATACACATACACAGTACACCAGTGTTTTACGTGGAAACCCAAATC
>JASDQU011028156.1:0-12382 GCA_032191745.1 Picea mariana
TCGTGTTTCGGCATATGCATCCTCGGACTGTGTAGCAGCTTTCGTGTTTCAGCATCAACTGGACAGTTCTGTGTTTCAGCATCGGTCTTGAATACTATTCTGCAGAAGACACTTATGCACTTCTAATCAATGGTTAAGACCAAAAGTAATGTAAAGTGTTATGCAAAACAGATTAGCATATAATCATGAGAAAGGACGTTGTATACCTTGGAATAATCAGGTGAGGTGATAATGTGAGTCTAAATACTAGTGATGAAAGGTATAATAATGTCAAAAGGTATAGGCAAAAAGGTGCATAGCGTGGTCCTAACACATGTTAAGCCCTAAATTGTGGCACATTACCCCTTAATTGGGGCATATTACATTAGTATTGTTATTTTATTTATGTGGGCTTGGGTCCATTAGTTGAAATTGTACCTCCTAGTCTCCTATATATAACAAGGAGACCTTTTCATTTGGAATCATTTGGTATTTTTGAATTCATATGATTTATAAGGAGGTTGCCCCCTTGAAAAGACTTATTATCTGAATTTCTTTCTTTGTCAAGGCATTGAGTACTTATTCTGAGGTTTTTATGCTATTTTGATATTTGGTTCTTAACAAATTTTGTTTAGAAAACCAAGTTTTCACATGTTGTTATTATTTGATTCTTGAGTTATTAAACACAAATAAAGATAACAAAAAATAGTGTAACCTTTTTATCATATAAAAGATTGGGTTGAGATGGATCTATATGAATTGTACACATCTACTAAAGTGAAAATATTCTTTATTAGTGTTTAGAAGTATGGGATGAAGATTTGTGATCTCCAGTCTTGGGTAGTATATTCTTACTATCTCTTCAACATTGAGTGTGGTTCAGTTGGCCTATCAAGCTAATAACAATTTTTCATAAGGTGGGGCATAATGGCCTCACATGACTTTTCTATGATCTTTAATAGTGGCAAGTTTGGATTGATGACTGACGACAACACCCAAGGCTCCTTGAAAGTTCATTCATAAGGTTTACAATTGAGTAATGACCCTCTTTTTGATATTGAATTCTCTAATCTTGAATATGATAGTCCTTCTCATGAGTTTCTTGGGTATAAGGTTCCAAGGTTCCATTCTTGGGTATTTTGTTCTAAGGGTGCCCTTTGAGGCAATTATTTGTAATTAGGTTTCCTCTAAAAAGTGATAGCTATACTTGCTTTAAGCCTCCCCTCCCTATAAAATTTTTAACATATTTTATAACCATTATAATTTTCTTTTTAAATTTAATATAGATCTATTTTAATCTTAAGTTTAATAAATCTTAAAAATATATATCTCTTATCAAAAAAAAAAATTAATATTTTTTTTTTAATTTTTATTATTATGATGGAATATTTTAACTTTTTGCTTTTATAAAGTTCAAACTTTTTCAATATAATTTGTTGATATTATATATACGACATCTTCGTATACTAGTTTCCTAGTACCGGATAGTACCTGAAAATCTTCTATAAACTTTTTACTAACTTCAATCCCACATCGTAGATATTGGTGTAAACATGGATTCTATTGCAAGAGCTCTTCTGCTTGCATGCCTTCACCCAGCGCCATCCACTCCCAGGATTTGAAGGTCTGGTCAATAAGTATTTAGAAGCGTGCAATCGACTGCCTCTGTCTTTGAAAGTGTTCGGAGCTCTTCTTTATGGAAATCATGACAAGTCTTATTGGGAAGACCAATTGGAAAGACTAGAACAAATACTTCCAGATGACATACAAAAGAGTCTTCGAATTAGTTACGATGCACTTCAAATGGACCAAAAACAGATATTCTTAGACATGGCATGTTTTTTCATAGGAGAAAAAAGAGATACCGCAATCAGAATATGGGACGGATGTGGCTGGGAAGGCTCGCTGGGGTTTCGAAGTCTGCAGAACAAGAGTCTTGTAGAGGTGGACATTGAAAACAAGATTAGAATGCACGATCACCTCAGAGATCTGGGAAGAGATCTTGCCAATGATCAAACATTACTGCGTCGGATTTGGCAGACACAGGACTTTGAGGATTTTTTGCAGCAATCATCTGTAAGTAGTTGATCATTCTATCTGCTATAGTTTGTTTAATAAAATCTGTGTAGAGCTTTTTTATTGTTCGTTTTTTTTCCATCATGAACAGGTAGTAACCGAAGTGCGGGGAATTTGAATGCGTTGGACTAAAAATGAAGTTCCATCATTTTCAGGCTGCAAAATGAGGAACTTGCAACTACTTGATATTGACTGTGGAGGAGATCTCATGGAAAACATTTTGAGATTGGTGCACTCAACAAATCTTATATGGTTTCGCTGGCACAACTGTGGCGGCCACTCTTCTCTGCCTTCTTGGATTTCAATGATGAAGTTAAGGGTGTTAGAAATGGAGGGGTGGAACTCCAAAACGTTGTGGCAGAACATTTTTCAGCCACCTTTGCAGTTGAGGGAATTGTGGATTTACTCATCTGCAACAATAAGATCTCTGCCAGATTTCTTTGGGAAGCTAGCAAATCTCCAGCACCTCAGTTTGTCACACCTCGGGAGTTTGGAGATGCTTCTAGATTCCTTGGGAAATCTAACAAACTTGCAACACATTAATCTGTCATACTCCCGTGTCTTAAAATGGCTTACAAATTCTTTTTGGGAACCCACCTGGGATATTTCTCTACATAGTGGATGACCCTTGGAATTATGGGACTCTAGCAAGGTTTGAATTAGTGACTTCTTTCCCTTTCGAAAGAAGTGTGTACGTTCTTACCACTTGAGCTAACCCATGAGACTTATTTTGATCGATTTTTTATTAATTTGTCAGAAATGGTAAAAATTAAATTTTTTTATAAAGTTGTTAATTTTTTTATGTAAATAAATAAATTGTGTGAATAGTTAAATGGTAAAAATTAAATTTTTTTATAAAGTTGTTAATAAATTTTTTATGTAAATAAATAAATTGTGTGAATAGTTTTGAAACATCCAAATATCTATCAATATAGATATGTGTAAAATTAATTTAATTAATTTCATCTCACTTTTATATGGATAGATGTGTAATTTAATTAATTAATTTAATGCCATTTTAACTTCAAATTTTTAATACAAATAATTAAGGAGAAAAATATTTTGTCATGATCTGTCCTCCTGCTGAGTTACCCGTCCTCCACCCCGAAACTATGTGATACGCTGCAAAGCCGCGAGATCTCCGAGGTAACGGGCACGATTTTTTTATTATTTATTTATCATTGATCAATGACATCTTTGAGCTCCTTCAAATTTGTTATCTTGATTGAATTTAGAGATGGCGCCACTCCATCTTTTTTATCCAAAACAAATTTCAAATAAAATCGATTCTCCCTTGCTTTATAAAGTCATGTGGAAGCCCAGAGCAGTTCGTCCTACTACTCAAAACGAAAATGAAGCATGCAATTCGTCAATTGTAACCAATTCCTTCTATATTTTCTTTGTTCCCAACTAAACTCACAGCAGTTATACAATACAATCGATGTGCATAGTAAATGTTTAGACATCAGGAATAGTGTGCAGGGATACATACTTGGAAACCAAATTTGGAGCATTAGAAAGCAAGAACCCGTATGGGCAATTCTCTAAAATCATAAACAATAGGCAATACTTGCCAGCTCTTAGCTTCCATCCCAATGTTTTTCTTTGCTTCCATTGCAATATTGGTGGTCTGCGAGCAACCAATTGATATTTCTGATTTTCTTCTACGGTGTTTCAATCACTAGAACATTGTGAATTCCCGTGGACACATTTTTCGTAAACAGAACATTGTAATAATTACAGTGAAGTTATTCGTAACATTGCTCTTAATGGTATTGATAGTATTAAAAAATAATGGTAGCCAAAAATAATATTTCAAATTATAGTAATAATACATAAATCATGGTAAGACCAAGAAAAGCAACCAATAGATTTATTAGTTCCTTATCAAATTTGTTCACTATTCACCATTTAACTCTTGGCACATTACAATGGAGTATAATCAGTTTTTTAAAGGTTTTCAATACATGTAATCTATGGGCTCTAAAACCACCAGCTACGAAAACCATGTGTGAGAAATCACCACTATTGAACTAACAACATCTACTATTTCATCTAGTCAAGTTTAAATTCAGCCAAACCTGCAAATGAGTCTACACTCGAGGCCTAATAGGAGAATCCTAAGTGTCCTAATTTACCAAGGTATGCATGACTAACCACTTGTTATAGTCATATGACTATTTACATGCAATAAACATTTTCAACTCCATTATAATGAATATTTGGTTGTATTATACATGGTTGAAAAATCAACTAATTATCGTTGAACACTTGGTTGCCAGGGACTTCACTTGTCTCTACCATGGACGACTTTCGTTCCAACTCAAATGAAAGAAAACACAAACCAACAAAGTTTGGGCGATGGCCAATTGGCATACACAGTCAAAGCAACACAACAAACGGAGAATCTTGAGATACCAAAACAGGTCCCAAAAGCAAAGGCAAAATTTCAACGACCACCACCAACTACGAAGAAAATCCAAAATAATCCCGAGATGGTCTCCTGCCTTGTACTCCTCTAGACTGAGTTGAGTCGGCTTGAGATGGTCTCCTGCCTTGTACTTCTATGGACTTAGTTGAGTCGTCTTGAGATGGTTCTTCAAACGGTACTTCTGTGGACTCAGTTGAGTTAATCTGTTGAGAGTGATGTCCCTTTGGCTGAGCACAGGTGGATGTGTCCATAGTGGCTGAGCACTAGAGGATGAGATAGATCCTTGTTATATTGTCTGAGAGTAAGATTTGTTGTAACTCTAATTATGTTGTGAAGGGTACAAGTCGGCCCAACCATGTGAAAGATAATTAATATTGTGTAAAGATTAATTATATTATTGGGTTAAAGAGGTCGACCCTATTGTGCCAATAGACACACCTTTTGATGTGTCAAGTCTTGTATAAATAAGAGTGGATCCTTATTGTGGATCACACTCACTTACTTGTCATCTCATAATTTCAACAAACACTTGTACGACTGAAGTGAACATCTTTCTTGGGCACAAGTTTCTAGGTTTTGTAAGCACCCTCTTGTGTGCTAAGGTCTATGGTGAGGGGGATCTTCTGTTGAGAATATAACAAAGGATTGTTGGGTATTTCACTTGATTGAGAAGGGTTTTCCCAGGATACTTATTGTGGTCTTGTGCATGGTTATTCTTCTTGTGATCTTGGTTACTGCAACACTTGTATATGGTATTGTTGCATTGGTTATGGTTCAAGTACATGCTAAATTGAAATAAACCACATGTGCATGAGCTAAGCATTAAAATTCAACATAGTATCAAAGAAGAGTTCCTGAAGAGACCATTGCACAAGACATTGAAGAAGCCAATCGTCACCTCCTTGCTGCAACTGCAAAAAATGACTATCCTTGTTTTTCTAGTTTCAACACTTTACACTTGAACGTTGAGGCTAATTTTTGCATAGGAGTGTACGACCTCTTTCAACGCACCTCTAAAGACTCTCAGATTGCAAATTAGAAAAATTTTGATTTTTAGCTCTTAGGGTTTCTGTAGAATTTCAATTTTAGGGTTTCTGCAGCTCATTGAAGGATTTTTGCAGCTCACCAGTGTTCTTCTGACTTTCAAATCTTATTGTTGGCAGTCATAAGTCCAACAAAACCTAAGGTTTCTATCCTAGCCTAGTCGTTAGGGTTTGTGGAAGAATCTGCAAACCATGAGGAACAAAACTTTGGTTGAAGATAGGCTTGATGGATCAAGCAACTTCAGTTCCTCGAAGTCAAGACTACAGATTACCCTAGAAGAGGATGACCTATTGAGTTGGATAGAAAAGACTCTACCAAAAACAACTACCGATGAAGAGAAGGAAGATGACGTCAGAGCAAGGAAGATGATCATCTATTTAGTAAGAGATCATCTACTACCTCGTATTGCTACTTTAAAGACAACTTATGAGAGATGTATGATGCATTGAAGAATATGTTTGAGAGTAACAACACCCTCAGATCTCTTACATTGAAGAATCAACTTCAACATATCAAGATGACAAAAGCTGACACCGTTGCTACCTTCTTCATGAAGATTTCAGAGATCAGAGATCAGTTGGGTGCCATTGGAGAAACCATATCAGACAAAGAACTTGTCTTGACTACTCTCGATGCTCTTCCAAGACATTTGGAACCATTTCTTCAAAGTATCAGTGGTAGAGTAGATCTACCTGGATTTGATCATCTATGGACAGACTACACCGAGGAGGAAACCAGACTCATAGCCAGAGGAGTGAAAGAGTCCCATCATGATGAAAATCATTCTCTTGCCTTTCATACAAAGAAAGGAAGAAAAAATAGAAGAAGTTTCAATAAAGCATTCAAAGACAAGAAAAAATCATCAGCTTCAGGTCATGAACATAGAAAAGACAATTCAAAGATTTGGTGTTTCAGATGTGACAAGTATGGACACTTGCATCCACTACTGATGTTGATACAGAACCACCTCAGAGAGATGAAGACATAAAAGATGAAACATTCTTCTTCATATCATCACTCTCATATACTGTTCCTAGTGATAGTGATATTTGACAATGGTGCTTCCAGACACATGACTGGATATAGCGATCATTTGACAGATGTTGTTGATAAAGAGTCTTGTCTACATTACTTGGAGATAATTCCAGATATATTGTTAAAGGAGTTGGAACTTCTACATTCCAACTAGATTCTGACATACCACTTTAGTTGTTTGAGGTACTATATGTACTTGGGATGAAAAGGAGCCTTGTCTCTGTTTCTGCATTATAGAATAAAGGCTACAAGGTTACCTTCTATGAAGCAAAAGATCTTGCATGGCACAAGAAATCACATATGGATTCTTCCTGAGTGATTGTTGTTCAAGAAAACATCTTGTACAGATTGACTGTACGACCATTCCAGGCCATGTTACACGATACTATCGGTTTGAGCGAGCTATGACATAGGAGACTTTCTCATATACATTATAGATCCATTCCTACTTCGGGGAAGATGGTAACAGGCCTTCCAGAGATACATGTTCAACATAATGGCATTTTCATAGGTTGTGCTCTTGGAAAGAATGTCAAGGGGTCCTTCTTGAGCAGTGACAATAGATCCAAGGGGATCTTGGACTTGATACATTCAGATGTTTGTGGACCCATGATTGTTTCTTCCTTGAACATATATTTGTACTATGTGCTCTTCATCGATGATCACTCTCGGAAGACATGGGTTTACTTCTTGAATACCAAGGATGGAGTCCTTGTGAGATTTGAAGAGTTTAAAGCTCAGGTTGAGAACTTGACTGGGAGGAGGATCAAGGTGATGAGATTAGATAATGGAGGAGAGTACACCTCCAGGGATTTCAGTGATTTATGTATTGAGGCATGGATCAAGAGGGAGTACACTGTTCCTTATAACCCTCAGTAGAATGGGGTTGTAGAGAGGAAGAGAAGATCCATTATTGAGGCAACCAAAGCGATGATACATGATCATAATCTACCTATGATTCTGTGGGTAGAAGCATCCATGACAGCTGTGTATGTTCAGAACATGAGTCCTCATCAGATTTTGAATAACATAACTCCCGAAGAAGCTTTCACTGGAGTGAAAACTGAGGTTGGACACTTCAGGTTATTTGGGTGTCCAGTATACATTCATGTACCCAAGGAGAAGAGGACCAAGCTAGACCCTTCAGGCAGAAAGGGTACATTTGTGGGGTATAATGAATCTTCGAAGGCATACCAGATCTACATCCCTAGTCAGAGACAGATTGAGGTGAGCAGAGATTTCACCTTTGAGGAAGAGATAGCCTTTTGAAGATCCAAAGAATCTCATATGGAGATTGACAATGAGATAGTACCTTCTCCCCCTTCAACAGTTCAGAGGGAGACAATCATTGATTTAGTTGATCTAGTTGATCCCATAGCTCTAATTTATGTTCCCAGAGACATTGCAGTGGGCCATAAAAGACCTGCCTCAACTCGACAAACTCTGCAAGAGGAAGAGGGACATGCAACTCTTCGAGGTACATTCCTAGAGAGTAAGAAACCACAGAGATTTTCGAGCTATGTTTAAGCTATGAGCCACATCATTGATACTGAGCCTTCTTGTCATGGAGAAGCAAAAGGTTTGGCAAGATGCCATGACAAAAGAGTATCAGTCCATCATGAAGAATGATGCGTGGGATATTGTTCCGAGACCGGAAGGGAAGTCTTTGATGACTTCCAAGTGGATCTATAAGATCAAACATGTAGCTGATGGAAGTGCCGAGAAGTACAAAGTGATATTTGTGGCCAGAGTATTCTTTCAGGTGGAGGGAATAGATTATGAGGAGACATTTGCTCATATATCCCAATACACTTCCATCCGTACGATTATCTCCCTAGCTCCATTGATGGGTTGGAGACTACATCAGATGGATGTAAAGAAAACCTTTCTCAATGGTGAGATTGAGGAAGAAGTTTACATTAAGAAACCAGATGGATTCATGATACATGAGAAGGAGTCTCATGTGTGCAGGTTGAAAAACGCCATGTATGGACTAAAGCAAGCACCTCGCACTTGGTATGAGAAGATTGATGGATACTTGATGAATTTGTGCTTCAAAAAGAGTGTTGTTGATCCCAACCTATACTACCATATTGATGGTGACGAGTGTCTGATTTTGGTCCTGTACGTTGATGACTTATTCCTCACGGGTTCAGAAAGTCTTATTGCTCATTGCAAGCATGCATTGACTTCTGAATTCGAGATGAAGGACCTGGGTATGATGCACTACTTCTTGGGACTAGAAGTGTGGCAGAGGACTGATGAGTTTTTCTTGAGTCAAGAAAAATATACGGTTGATATATTGAATAAATTCGGGATGACAGACTTCAAATCCATGCCTACACCCATGGTGATGGATCTGAAGAACATAAACGAGGATTCTACTGATTTAGGCGAGATTGATCCACATATTTACCGGCAACTGATTGGATCATTGATGTATCTAGTTAACACCAGACATGATATATTCTATGCAGTGAATGTACTCAGTCAGTTTATGAGTCAGCGAAGACAGACTAACTGGATAGCAGTGAAGCATGTGTTGAGATATCTATGAGGCACAATTGGATATGGCCTGAGATATGCCTTCGGTGTAGACATGAGATTGTAAGGATATGCCGATACAGATTGGGCAGGGAGCATAGTGGACCGAAATAACACATATGGTTGTTTCTTTTCTTTGGGATCTGCCATGGTTTCCTGGTGCAGTAGGAAACAAAATTCCGTATCTTTGAGTACCACAAAACCAGAGTACATAATGTTATGTGTGGCAGTCCACGAAGCAGTGTGGCTTTGTAATCTCCTTGCAGATTTATTTGGTCATGATATGGATTCCACCGTTATCGATTGCGATAACCATAGATTTGTGAATCTCTCAGAGAATCTTGTGTTTCACGATAAATCGAAACACATTGAGATCAAATACCATTGTATCAGAGATATGGTGCAGAGGAAAGCAGTACATGTGAAATACCTTTCTACACATGAGAAGGTTGCAGATGTCTTCACCAAACCGCTTTCCAGGACAAAGTTCGAGTACTTCTATAAGTGACTTGGCCTTGTGGAGAATGCCTCTCCAGCTGAGAGGGAGTGTTGTTGATTGCAGCTTCATGAGACATCCTCTAGATCGTTCTCCTCTGGATTGAGTTGAGACATCTGTGAGAGAGAGCCCAAGTGTTGGGTGTGCCCATGTGATGGGTGTGCATTAGAATATGGACTGAGTTGTGATGACGTGTGGTCTCTTGTCTACTCCTCTGGACTGAATTGATATTACTTGAGATGGTCTCCTTCCTTGTACTCCTATGGACTGAGTTGAGTCGGCTTGAGATGGACTCCTGCCTTGTACTCCTATAGATTTAGTTGAGTCGGCCTGATATGGTTTTCCAGATGGTACTCTTGTGGACTCAGTTGAGTAATCTGTTGAGAGTGATGTCCCTGTGGCTGAGCACAGGTGGACATGTCCCTAGTGGCTGAGCACTAGAGGATGAGAGAGATCCTTGCTATATTGTCCGAGAGTAATATTTTTTGTAACCTTAATTATGTTGTGAAGGCTACAAGTCGGCCCCACCATGTGAAAGATAATTAATATTGTGTAAAGATTAATTATATTATTTATTTAAAGAGGTCAGCCCTATTGTGCCAATAGACACACCTTTTTCTATGTTAAGTCTTGTATAAATAAGAGTGGATCCCCATTGTGGATCACACTCACTCACTTGTCATCTTATAATTTCAACAAACGCTCGTACGACTGAAGTGCACATCTTTCTTGGGTGCACATTTCTAGGTTTTGTAAGCACCCTCTTGTGTGCTAAGTTCTTTGGTGTGGAGGATATTCTCTTGACAATATAGCAAAGGATTGTTGGGTTTTTCCCTTGATTGAGAATGGTTTTCCTAGGATACTTCTTGTGTTATTGTGCATGGTTATTCTTCTTGTGATCTTGGTTACTGCAGCACTTGTGTATGGTATTATTGCATTGGTTATGGTTCAAGTACATGCTAAATTGAAATAAACCACATGTGAATGAGCTAAGCATTAAAATTCAACATGGTATCAGGGAAGAGTTCCTGAAGAGACAATTGCAGAAGCCATTGAAGAAGCCAGTCGTCACCTCCTTGCTGCAACTGCAAAAAATGAATCCCCTTCTTTTTCCAGTTTCATCACTTTAAACTTGAACGTTGAGGCTAATTTTTTCATAGGACTGTATGGTATATTTCAACGCACCTCCAGACACTCTCAGATTGCAAATCAGAGAAATATTGATTTTTGGCCCGCAGGGTTTCTAGGGTTTCTGCAAAATTTCAGTTTTAGGGTTTCTGCAGCCCATTGAAGGATTTTTTCAGCTCACCAGTGTTCTTCTGACTTTCAAGGCTTATTGTTGGCAGTCATAAGTCGAACGAAACCTAAGGTTGCTAGCCTAGCCTAGTCGTTAGGTTTCCTAGCCTAGTCATTAGGGTTTGTGGAAGAATCTTCAAACCATGAGGAACAAAACTTTGGTGGAAGATAGGCTTGATGGATCAAGCAACTTTAGTTCCTGGAAGTCAAGACTACAAATTACCCTAGAATAGGATGACCTATTAAGTTTGATAGAAAATATTCTACCATAAACAACTACCGATGAAGAGAAGGATGATTGGAAGGAAGATGACGTCAAAGCAAGGAAGATAATCATCTATTCAGTAAGAGATCATGTACTACCTCATATTGCTACCTTAAAGACAACTTATGAGATGCATGATGCATTAAAGAATATGTTTGAGAGTAACAACACCCTCAAAGCTCTTACATTGAAGAATCATCTTCAACATATCAAGATGACAAAATCTAACACCATTGCTACCTTCTTCATGAAGATTTCAGAGATCAGAGATCAGCTGGGTGTCGTTGGAGAAACCATATCAGACAGAGAACTTGTCTTGACTACTCTCAATGCTCTTCCAAGACATTTGGAACCATTTCTTCAAAGTATCAGTGGTAGAGCATATCTACCTGGATTTGATCGTCTATGGACAGACTGCACTGAGGAGGAAACTAGACTCATAGCCATAGGAGTGAAAGACTCCCATCATGATGACAATCATGCTCCTGCTTTTCATACAAAGAAAGGAAGAAGAAATAGAAGAAGTTTCAATAAAGCATTCAAAGACAAGAAAAAATCATCAGCTTCAGGTCATGAACATAGAAAAGACAATTCAAAGATTCAGTGTTTCAGATGTGACAAGTATGGACACATTGCGAGAAATTGTCCTACCAGGAAGAAAGGAAGACAACTTGCATCCACTGCTAATGTTGATCCATAACCACCTCAGAGAGATGAAGCATTCTTCTTCATATCAACACTCTCAGGTACGGTTCCTACTGATAGTGATATTTGAAAGTGATGCTTCCAGACACATGACTGGATATAGAGATCATATGACAAACCTTGTTGATAAAGAGTCTCATCTACATATTGTACTTGGAGATAATACCATATATACTGTGAAAGGAGTTGGAACTTCTACATTCCAACTAGATTTTGACATACCACTTTAGTTGAGTGAGGTTCTATATGTGCCTGGGATGAGAAGGAACTTTGTCTCAGTTTCTTCCTTAGAGGATAAAGGCTACAAGGTTACCTTCTTTGAAAG
Source organism: Picea mariana (assembly GCA_032191745.1). Lineage (NCBI taxonomy): Eukaryota > Viridiplantae > Streptophyta > Pinopsida > Pinales > Pinaceae > Picea > Picea mariana. The sequence continues at coordinate 12,197 of JASDQU011028156.1, forward strand.
AAAATTTCTTGAATGGCACAAGAAATCACATATGGATTCTACCTGAGTGATTGGTGTTCGAGAAAACATCTTGTACATATTGATTGTACGACCAGTCCAGGCCCTGTTACATGATACTATCAGTTTGAGCGAGCTATGACATAGGAGACTTTCTCATATACATTATAGAGCCCTTCCCTTTCTCAG
>JASDQU011028156.1:13244-31537 GCA_032191745.1 Picea mariana
CATCCCTGGTTAGAGACAGATTGAGGTGAGCAAAGATGTCACCTTTGAGGAAGAGATAACCTTTCGAATATCCAAAAAATCTCAGATGGAGATTGATAGTGAGATAGTACCTTCCCCCCCTTCAACAATTCAGAGGGAGACAATCATTGATCTAGTTTATCTAGTTGATCCCGTAGCTCCAGTTGATGTTCCCAGAGACATTGCAGTGGGCCATAAAATACTTGCTTGGGCTCGACAAACTCTGCAGGAGGAAGAGGGACATGAAACTCCTCGAGGTACATTCTGAGAGAGCAAGAAACTATAGAGATTTTCGAGCTATGTTTTAGCTATGAGCTACATCATTGATACTGAGCCTTCTTGTCATGGAGAGGCAGCAGGTTTGGCAAGATGCCATGACAAAAGAGTATCAGTCCATCATGAAGAATTATGTGTGGGATATTGTTTCGAGACTGGAAGGGAATTCTGTGGTGACTTCCAAGTGGATCTATAAGATCAAACATGTAGTTGATGGAAGTGTCGAGAAGTACAAAGCGAGATTTGTGGCCACAATATTCTCTCAGGTGGAGGGAATAAATTATGAGGAGACATTTGCTCATGTAGCCCAATACATTTCCATCAGTACAATTATTTCCCTAGCTCATGGGTTGGAGACTACATCAGATGGATGTAAATACAACCTTTCTCAATGGTGAGATTGAGGAAGAAGTTTACATCGAGCAACCACATGGATTCATGATACATAAGAAGGAGTCTCATGTGTGCAGGTTGAAGAAAGCCCTGTATGGACTAAAGCAGGCACCTCACGCTTGGTATGAGAAGATTGATGGATACTTGATGAGTTTGGGCTTCAACAAGAGTGTTGTTGAGCCCAACCTATACTACCATATTGTTGGTGACGAGTGTCTGATTTTGGTCATGTACGTTGATGACTTATTCCTCACTAGTTCAGAAAGTCTTATTGCTGAATGCAAGCGTGCATTGACTTCTGAATTTGAGATGAAGGACCCAGGTATGATGAACTACTTCTTGGGACTAGAAGTGTGATAGAGGACTGATGATATTTTCCTGAGTCAAGGAAAATAGACAGTTGGGATATTGAAGAAATTCGGGATGACAGACTGCAAATCCATGCCTACACCCATGGTGATGGATCTGAAGAAAATAAACGAGGATTCTACTGATTCAAGCGAGATTGATCCACATCTTTACTGACAACTAATTGGATCATCAATATATCTGGTTAACATCTGCAGTGAATGTACTCAGTCAGTTTATGATTCAACCAAGACATACTCATTCGATATCAGTGAATCATGTGTTGAGATATCTACGAGGCACAATTGGATATGGCCTGAGATATGCCTTTGGTGTAGACATGAGATTGCAGGGATATGCCGATGCAGATTGGGCAGGGAGCACAGTGGACATGAAGAGCACATCTGGTTGTTTCTTTTCTTTGGGATCTGTCATGGTTTGCTGGTGCAGTAGGAAACAAACTTCTGTAGCTTTGAGTACCGCAAAAGAAGAGTACATAACGTTATGTGTGGCAGTCAGCGAAGCAATGTGGATTTGCAAGCTCCTTGTTGATTTATTTGGTCATGAGATGGATTCCACTGTTATCCATTGCGATAACCAAAGCTTTGTGAAGCTATCAAAGAATCCAGTGTTTCACGATAAATCAAAACATATTGAGATCAAATACCATTATATTAGAGATATGGTGTAGATAAAAGCAGTACACGTGCAATACCTTTCTACACATGAGAAAGTTGCATATGTCTTCACCAAACTGCTTGCCAGGATGAAGTTTGAGTACTTCTGTGAGAGACTTGGCCTGGTGGAGAATGCCTAGCTGAGAGGGAGTGTTGTTGATTGTAGCTTCATGAGACATCCTCCATATTGTTCTCCTCTAGACTGAGTTGAGACATCTGTGAGAGAGATCCCAAGTGTTGGGTGTGCGTCAGACTCTAGACTGAGTTGTGATGATGTGTGGTCTCTTGTCTACTCTTCTGGACTGAGTTGAGATGACTTGAGATGGTCTCCTGCCTTGTACTCCTCTGGATTGAGTTGAGTCGGCTTGAGATGGTCTCCTGCCTTGTACTCCTATGGACTTAGTTGAGTCAGCTTGAGAAGGTTCTCTAGATGGTACTCCTGTGGAATCAGTTGAGTTAATCTGTTGAGAGTGACGTCCCTATGGCTGAGCACAGGTGGACACATCCCTAGTGGTTGAGCACTAGAGGATGAGAGAGATCCTTGCTATATTGTCTGACAGTAAGATTTGTTGTAACCCTAATATTGTTGTGAAGGGTACAAGTCGGCCCCACCATGTGAAAGATAATTAATATTGTGTAAATATTAGTTATATTATTGAGTTAAAGAGGTCGGCCCTATTGTTCCAATAGACACACATTTTGATATGTCAAGCCTTGTATAAATAAGAGTGGATCCCCATTGTAGATCACACTCACTCACTTGTCATCTCATAATTTCAGCAAACACTTGTATGGCTAAAGTGCACATCTTTCTTGGGTGCAAGTTTCTAGGTTTTGTAAGCACCCTCTTGTGTGCTAAGTTCCATGGTGTGGGAGATCTTCTCTTGAGAATATAACAAAGGGTTGTTGGGTTTTTCCCTTGATTGAGAAAGGTTTTCCCAGAATACTTCTTGTGTTCTTGTGCATGGTTATTCTTCTTATGATTTTGGTTACTGCAACACTTGTGTATAATATTGCTGCATTAATTATGGTTCAAGAACATGCTAAATTGAAATAAACCACAGCTGAGCATTAAAATTAAACATTAATATGATATGAAATGCACTTCTCATATTATCTTTTCCTGGGTTACCATATATATAGTATTGGTATATCATAAGATGCACTTCTAGCACAACAACTTTGTTTTGTTAGTGTGAATATTATCATAACTTTTTCACATTTGCATAACAATGTGGTACTAATCACGAATCACGAAACGATAAATCATGCATAAGGAAAAAATAAAAATTAAGATTTAATTATTTATATTTGGATTATATATATATATATATATATATATAAAACAATGGGGTGCTGAATCACGAAACAATAAATCATAAATCATGCATAAAGAAAAAAATAAAATTTAAGATTTAATTATTTATCTTTGGAGAATAATCTAATAGTGAATTATCAAATACCCAAAGTCATTAAATTATTAAAGATTTCTTCATGGATATGACGGTTGTACTTTGCTTGAATTCGTTGTTATCTATAGATAAGTGAAAGAAAGAATCTCCCACATATGTGCATTTGACCTATTCAATTTATACGTTAATTGATTAATATATAAATTTTTGAGCTTGACTTCGTTGCTATTTAGAAATAATCTAACATTTAAGTATTTCACCCATGATGTTATGCAATAATTGACTAATGGATAAGACCTGTTAAGTATTTCACCCATGATGTTATGCAATAATTGACTAATGGATAAGACCTGCATGTTGAGGATTCAAATAAAAAGAATGACACAAAAATCCATATTTCTGCACTGGAGATGTAAGTAGAAACATAAATGCGAGCATATGCATTTATCTCTTGCAATGTGTATGAGCGATGCACATCATTTGCATTTCATTGCAAATCATTAAAAAGGAGAACAATACATTAACATTGCTTATATACCATTATGTTATGGTTATTCGAATATTACGCTTCAGTTTTCATTGCTCGCTGGAATGGAACGTGGACATGAGAATGCACTCTCCACATTTGATAGACAACGCGTTGAGGTTCTCGTAATGTTGTTGTATCAATTTGTTGTATATGGACACTCCAATTTTTTTCGGTTTCCATCAATGTTTTCTGTAGCATTTGAAATTTTCCAATTAGATTTTTATCTCGATCAAACACTAACTATCATGTTGTAGAGCATCACAGATCCTCTCTCACTTTCAGTATCATCATCTGCAGCAATTTTCCTTCAAATATGAGAATTCCTTCGAAGTTGCATTCAACATTTCTCATAGTTGCATTCAACATTAAACTCAAGAGCTTGGAGGTGCCCTAACTTATAACACCCATCGGGCCCCAGATCCAATATGGTAGAGTCATACTAACGCAAGCGACTCACTCTCTCCTTCCTGCAACCTCACCACCCACAATTCAGTTCCTTGCATTTAGTAGGTTTCAAATAATTCCATCAGATAAACGACCTCAACCCAGTTTATGAAGTTATAGAAAAGACCGCATCTTGATATTGTCACGACCCTAATATTTTCTTCAGTATAATGAGGGTATGACAACTTCACAATCGAGCTGGCACAAGTAATGATAGCATAAGGTGTGGAACATGGATTCACTTCAAGGTACAGTTTATAATAATAATAATATTTGATGAAACCCTAGTGGGATCTGGGTTAGGTTACCAGGCCATAGCTGTCGAAAATCGACACAGTCGAGATGATGGGACCCTGATGGCCTCGGGAGGGGCGTCAGGGTGTAGTCTAGTGGTCTCAGGTAGTTGGCAGGTGGGGAGGGTTTTTTCAGTGCTGACCTCTTAGGCGGATGCTGACGGGATTGACATTTGCTACCCATGTCGGTTGTAGAGCTGATCTTAGGGCCCGATCTGGACGATGAAGACTGGTGGAGCAAGGTGAGCCTCCTCAAATCTGACGAGGCGTACATGGCTGATTTAAGAGCGTACAAACGACATTCGAGGCTGACGGATCCTAGCATAAATGCAACCCGGAATGGTATTATTAACCGTACCCTCTCTGGAACAGATGTCGATCCGGATGGATTTTTGCTGGACACGAGGTCCATCGGGATCATCGACGACCTCTTTGCATTGGAAGCAGGTGGCGAATGGGTTAATCACGACAAGACACCTCCAATTCAACATGTCGGTTTTGCCTCTTTGCGGTTTGCGGTGGAAGGGTTTGGCATAGAGGCTGTTGTTGAGGATGGTTTGAAGATTACCTCTGCAAGTAAAGGTGGGGAAACAAAATGTTTGCAAGGAGAGGGGTGTTTCCACTGGGTTAGATTTACACAGGTCTGTGAGGGAGGCAAAGCTCCCTAGTGGCTTAAAGCCGTGAAGAGTCAAACAACCGAAGGCCACCATGACACTGGGTCACGATATAGGTTTGAAGGATGTCACCTCCCTAACCATGCGAGCGTTGGTGGGCCAGTTTAGTCACTGGTCTATGTCGTCGAAGGACATTCATGGGTGGGTTGAAGATTTTTGGGGTCCAGTGTTGGGTTATAATCATAAGGTTTTCATACTAGTTAAAGGATGGTTCTGCTTCACCTTTAAGTCTACGTAGGACGTTGAGGCGATCATGGCCAGGGTGTGGGTATATAAGAAAGGGAGCCTAATGCTTAGGCACTTGACACTTTTTTTAAATCATGAGAAGGATCATTTCCGCTTCCTCTATTTATGGGTCCTTCTACCAGGATGTTCGCTTGCTTTTTGGAACAGGGAGGCTTTCAAAGCGATTGGTGATACTCTGAGAAAATTTCTATCTGTGGATCCACAACTTTTATCAGGACAAGACCGGTGGGTGGGCGTTTTTCAGTTGACTTCGACCCGTCTCAAGGCCTACCCGCAGATCTAGAAATTGCTTGGCGCGATGGTGTTTATCAACAACGTTTGGATTACCTTGGGGTACCTTTTAGATGTGCTTGTTGCAAGGAGAAGAGACATTTAAAACAGTCTTGTCTTGGGGTTCAGACGACTCCTCCTCCCTATTGCTCAGATTCAGTGGTTTCAATGGATCTGGAGACACAATGTTCTAGTTTGTCATCTGACCGCGTCGGTAGTGCAACGTCATTACTTTCGGTGGATTTCGAGTGCGACTCTCTCCTTGGTAAGTTGAAATCACAATTCCCTAGCCTTATTTCCTCTTTGTCTACTAGCGAATTAATTTGGTTGAGGGATTTCAGGCTGGTGAAATCCGATGCTGTGACTTTTCCTGGTGTGCGCCTAGAAACCTTTGGTTCCTCCTCTCCCTTAGCTGCTACTGTGGGGTCTAGGGGGTCTCATGGGGAGGGATTTCATAAGGTGGATTTAGGAGATGTTTTAGAGGAAGGCACTTCCTCGATGTGCACGAGAAGGGGCGTGGATGGCCTGGACTTGAGTGGGGCATTTGGAGATACTCCTTCGAGCGAGGAGGCTGTTGGTTTATCTACTCAACTCTTGAGGCCTGAGTCCTCAGTTGTAGTGGATTGGGGGGTGGGGAGTATTGATTTTTTAGGATTTAAAGATACCCGACCGGTGGTGGTTCTTGCAACCTTGGATCTGGTTACATATTTTTCTGTGGTACCTGAGGACTCTTTAAACTTGCGGTACAGTCAGCTACAGTTAGTCATGAGGGAATTGGGAGGATGTGTTGTTGGAGTTGAGTCCTCGATTAGGGAGCTCGATGTTTGTTTCTTGGGAGATAGAGCGACCAACCCACATTCTTCTGCACAAAAGATTGTGTCTAAGGCCTTGGAGGATCCGGAAGCACAGGATGTCCGAAAGATTGAAGATCCAACGTTTTGAACTATTGAGCCACTTAATGATAAAGCTATGGAATCAATTCCCATTGGGGTTGTAGAGGATCCTTTTGAAACCGTGGGAGATTACTCACAGATTGACTAGTCAATGCTCTGTGAGATTGATGATTCCTTAGCAATATTTATTCCCACCTATAAATATGTACTTAATCATTCTCCTCTCCCAATTTATTCGGGAGAAAATCCTTTACCTTCATCTTTAGGACTGGTCCCGGTGGATGAGATTTCGAAAAGGGTCTCGGTGATTAGTACGGTGGGAGTTTCTACAGATTTGAAAGGCGCTGTTTTTGGAGGTCTGGAAAAAGATTTCTCGCCGCTCAAAACAAAAAGTGTTAGGAAACTAGGAAAAGAGAGGGAGGCTTTAGGTCTTTCAGGTTCTTTGGTTATTGATGGTCCGAGGGAGCCCAGAGCTCAGAAAGCCCTGACAAGGGTTAAAAAATGATTGTTGTAACCTTAAATGTTAGAGGAGTCGGGGGTGCTCCAAAATTTTTAGCCCTCAAAATATTTCTTGCATTGGTAAATCCGGATATAATACTTATACAGGAAACAATGGTCAGTGCAATCAAAGCGAGGGAGATGTTTACTAAACTTCTTCCATCGTGGCATTTATGTGGGGTGGATTCCATAGGTTTGTCGAGCAGGTTGTTATCTGCATGGAATCTGAGAAGAGCTGAATTCAATGCTTTTCTAACTCCTGCACGGATACTATTGGATGGTTTGGTAAAATATCTAAACAAAAGAGTGAAGTTGGTTAATTGCTACATCCCCTATGGAGACATACATGTTTTCTGGGATAGGATAAAGAAGGATGCGCTGCTCAACGAACACAACCTAATTTTCGGAGGCGATTTAAATTTTACCATCTCTAATAGAGAAGTGTGGGGTCCCCATGCCAGATCTGATCCATTGCAATCCTACTTTAGTCAATTGATTCAAGATGAAGGGTTGGTTGATGCTGAACCTGTGAAACTCCTCCCTACCCGGAGAAATGGAATGGGGGAATAAGATTTCATTGCAAGGAGATTGGATTGGTTTTTGATAACTGAGGAATTTTCTCTTTCCAGACTCAGATACAGATTGTGGGTGAGTAATTATAAGATTTCCGATCACTTGCTAGTGATTTTTCATTTAGAAATTGATAAGGAAAAGCACCGTATCCCTGTAAATTCAATTCTGTGTGGTTGGAGGAGCCAAATTTTGTAAACCTTGTAAGATCGCATTGGAATGGACTCTTGGGGACAGAGATATTAAATCCTATGGACTCACTTGTTCAAAAATCAAAACTGCTTAAGTCAAGGGTTATTAAGTGGGAAAGGGAGAAAAAACTCTTGGCAGAGGAGGAATTATTGCAACTAGAATATGATTTAGACTCTCTTTATTCATAATACCCCGGGGGATTTGAAAATGAGGATGACAAAGTGTTGGTTTTAGAAAAAGAAAAGAAAAAACTATTCCTCTTATGCGAGGAGGAGGAAACCTGGAGACAAAAAAGTAGAATAAAATGGATTGCATTGGGAGACAGGAATACTAAGTTTTTTCATGCATATGAAAACGCTAGAAAACATGTCAATGCTATCTAGGAAATTACTAAGGAAGATGGAACAAGTGTTACTAGTCAACAGGGTCTACAAAATGAAGCCATGGGGTATTTTCAGAATCTCTTTAAGTCCCAGGAAAGTCTCACTATCTCGAATCAATTGGCAGTCATTAGTGCTTATCCTAGGAATTTTTCTGAGGAAGAGGGTCTTAGAATTGCTGATCCTGTTACTTTACCTAAAATATTGTCAAGTCTTAAGGGATTTACTGCTTCAAAAAGTCCCGAGGGATGGCTGGACTGTAGAATTTTTCTTGGCTTTCTTTGATCTTTTGGGCAATGAACTATTGGAGGCGGTTGAAGATCTTAGAAGGAGAGGTAGGGTCTCGAGAGCTCTAAATGCAACCTTTCTAGCCCTTATTCCTAAAAGAGATAAGCCATAATATTTTGAGGTGTTTAGACCCATTTCACTTTGTAATTTGGCATACAAGATTATCACAAAAATTATTGCAACGAGGATTAAGGCTTCACTTTCAAGAGGTATTTCAAAGGAACAATTTGGATTTCTGGAGGGTAGACAAATAACAGATGTCATTGGAGTGACACAAGAAGCTTTACATAGTATAAAGGTAAAAAATAGCAAAGCATTGGTTCTTAAATTGGATATGATGAAGGCATATGACAGGGTGGATTGGGGTTTCTTAAGATTAGTCTTACTTCAGGTTGGAATAAGTCTAGAGGCAACATATTAGATTATGGGGTGTGTTTCGACTACAAATTTTGTCGTTTTAATTAATGGTAGTCCTTCCAGTTTTTTTAACAGTACAAGAGGATTGAGACAAGGTTGTCCATTATCTCCATTAATTTTCCTACTTATTGTTGAAGGATTGAGTAGATCAATACAAAAGATGGTTGCAGAAAATAAAATTGAAGGGGTTTTAGTGGAAAAATGTATAAGAATAACACACTTACTATTTGTGGATGATATTATTTTATTTGGGAACAAAACCTTTGCAGAATGGAAAGTTTTTAAGGAGGTTCTTGATCTTTTTGTAAAACGATGGGGATGGACTTCAGTCCACACAAGTCTTTATTTCTAGAAGCAGGGTGGTTAGAAGAGGAGCTCTTTGTTTTGAAAGAGATACTTGCTTTTGAAGTCAAACCATTAGATGCAAGATTTAAGTACCTGGGTTACTTCATCAAACCAAACTGCTATACAATGGCAAATTGGAGCTGGCTTGAGAAAAAATTCAAAAAAAGAATCTCGAATTGGAGCCATACATGGCTTTCTTTAGGGGGAAGGGTCACTTTGGTAAAATCAGTACTAGAGAGCATACTTGTTTACTAGCTCTCTTTGTCTAATATTCCAAAAGGCTTACTAGATAAAATTAGAAGAAGGATGTTTAGTTTCCTTTGCACTGGGAAAAAAGTAAAAAAAGGTATGCATTTGATAAATTGGAAAAGAATTGCTAAACCAAAAAACACAGGAGGGTGGGGTATAAAGAATATTTAAACTTTTGGAAAAGCCTTGGAAGCCAAAAGATTGTGGAGGTGTCTAATGGTTTTTGGCCTATGGCATGAAGTGGCCCTTAAAAAATATCCGAAAAAGAAAAATGTTGTTGAATGGTTTAAGGAAGGCAGGAAAAACAGGGTTGGTATGTCAAATTGTTGGAGAGATCTAACATCATCTTTATCCATCATAACTGTTTGGCTTGTTTAGAAGCCTGGAAATGGATGGGATATTAGAATTGGATTAGATCCAATGATTGGGTCACAATCCTATTATAAACTATTGGGTCACAATCCTATTATAAACTATCAAAGAATTTAATTAATATCCTGCAGACACAAGACATTAAATTTCTGGCACAAGCATGGATAGTGGATATTGAGAATACAAATTCTTTAAGTTGGATAAAGGCAAAGACTCTTGGACTAGAGGGAGGAATAAAAGAGGGATGAAAAACTTATGTTAAAGGTTTAGTTGGATCAGGTTTTGATTTAAATACAGAGAAGGATACTATAGTGTGGTCATGGAATACCAACGGATGAGTTGTTAATGCCAAACAAGCATATGAAGTTCAAATGTGGGAGGATATGGAGGGAAGTCAAAAGTTATGGTACATAGAACTTTGGAAGTGGAAAATACCTTTAAAAGCTAAATTATTCTGCTGGTTGATGTTTGAACAAAAAATTGTCACCTGGGAAAATTTGACAAAAAGAGGCTTGATTGGTCCTAGCAGATGTGTCCTCTGTGGGGAAAATGAGGAAACAATGAATCATTTATTTGTTGAGTGCCATTTCGCAAAAGATATTTGGACCTTAATTTTAAAGGAACTAAAACTTAATAGATTCTGGGTGGTAGGACAGATTATTGAGTGTTTTCAGTTCTGGATCAGAAAGATGGAATATTGGAAATAAATTCCATGTTATATTTGTTGGGAGACATGGAAGCACAGGAATATGGTTATTTTTTAGGACCATACACCTTCTTTGGTCAGAATTTGCAACAGAATTATGTAGGACTTGGGAGAAAACAAATATTCACAATCTGTACAACATGTCAGGATCGCTAGAGCTCCCTTGTTAGACTGGAATTTGGCAGTTGTTTTTTTTTATGGTGCCTCACAATGTAAGGGAAAAAAATGTGGGCTGGTGCTATATTAAAATGTCCAGATTTGGGTAATTTTAGTATTAAGATGAATTATGGTACGAGAAAAAATACCAAGGGGGAACTTTTAGCCCTATGGTGTATCTTGTACTTTTCTTGTTTTAAAAAAGTAAAAAGATTACAACTGGTTGGTGACTTGAAGATTATTATTGACTGGTTTTCTCATGAAAACAATTTGCAGGTGGTTACTCTTCAGCCTTGGATGACAAAAATTCGAGTGTTGAGCGGGAAGTTCCAACAACTAAAAGCACAACACATATATAGAGAATACAATGAGGAAGCATATCATCTATCAAAGAATGCAATGCATATGGAAGAAGATGGGATATACTATGTAGTGGGTACAAGAAAGCAAATAGGGAGATTTGAAAGAATGCTTATCAGATAATATAGTTCTGTAACAAAGAAGAAGATCTTGTGACTTTGTTTTTTTGTAAGATGATAAGTAAAAACAGAAGTCATTATCTGTTGTAAAATCACTTACATAGACAATGTTTGATGAAGGACTATTTTGTTGACAACAATTATACCACCAGATAGGACACCAATTATACCACCAATGTTTTTGATGAAGGACTATACAGTTTTGATGAAGGGTTGTTTTGTTGACAACAATGATGTAAGAGGGAAGTAGATTGTCTTTTATAAGACAACTTTTGTAAAAGAACTATTATATTTACTAATATAAGTATATTTTTCATTACTGAAAAAAAAACCTCACAGTCGAGCTCACTCTAAGTGCTTATAAAGTAGGCTAATGTACAAGAATTCACTAATATTTTCTGCTTATAAAGTAGATTAATGTACAAGAATTCACCAATATTTTGTGCAGTAATTTAAACATTCTAAGATTTTAGTTCTTTGTTCTACAATTTTGGTTCTTTTTTGGATATTATTCAGTGAATTTTTCTTAAATTAGGTGAGAAAGTGTTGGATATGCAAACTTTAGTGGTTAAATTTGTATAATTAATGTGTGTTTTGTTTTTCAAGAGGTTGTATCCATTTATGTATTCAAAAATATAATTTAAATAACAAAAAAATGTGATTTCGCCCAAATTTAAAACATGTAATTTCAATAAAAATATCAAAATGTAAAACATTTAGACAACGCCATATTTTACAATTTCTAATATATTTTCACCATATTTTACAATTTGTAATATATTTTCTTCACTGAAACCAGTGCAAACACTTCAATAATTATCAAATGAGCTTGGTAGACGTGGTTGGACATTAAAACTATTTGCAATACCGATGTAGCATGGGAAGTAACGCCATTGAAGTCACTTTGGTTGGTCTAAGAATTCAAAGTCGGCAAATGAACACTTAGCAATACCAGGAGTTTCGAAGCCAAAATTTTCATTAAGGTTGGCTAGTTTTTTACGTGCTTTTTTGCGTTTTTCCATTCATGCAAATCAATAAAATTACATCATGTTTCGCGGTGGGTGTTTCTCAAGGATTGAGTGATTTTGAATTTTTTTATCAAGGTGATGTAAGAGCATCCAAGTAATCTTTAAACAGGGATTTATGTGTACTTTCCACTTTCTTCATGAAGATGGACAAGTTGGATATTTTGTGTTATTAAATATTTGATCTTTGTTTCTCTAACTTATGCATCTATGTTCTCTGAATGACTACAAGGCCTATTATCGGTTTAGTTTTGAGTGTAAATACTCTCAGATCTAGAGCGCACATACCGACTCTACACTACGCATTTGCAAAGATCGAGCAGTTCAATACTTCGTCGCTGAGTTTCTCGGAACTTATTGCGCAGTTCCAAAACTACGTTGTAGACTGCACACTGCGATGATAACACTAATAAATAAAATTCTTGTAACACAATTAATACCGTGTTACTCTTATCACATAAGGTCACATATATAATTTTAGTGCAGATTCAAGAACATATAGATCTGCTTAAGCTTGTGGAGATACAAAGAGAAAGTATTTTCAAGGTGTTCGTATGCAACAAAACTCAGAACTTAAAATCATTCATGTACAGAACTCATGAATATATCAACACACAAATACTTAATGTATGACCAACTTAAATGACGTGCCCTATTACAAAATACAAAACTATGCAAAGCTTCGACTACAATAACTTCTGCAGACTTTCAAAAATAGAGCTTGTGCTCTCAGACTTCTCCAACTCTCTTCAAAGTTGTTATTGCTTCTGTGTATTAACTCACACTACTATCTTGCCTATCTACATACTTGGAAAATATAAAGAATGAGACTGAGACTTCCTATAGAAGCTAACCGACTCAAACATTTAAGACGACAATAAATTTTGACTGGCTCTATTTTAATAACAAAGCTTGAGAAATATTAGAGATCGATTCATTAATAAACTCCTACTTGTCGTGACTGACTAAGTTGACATAAACGTAAATATCACAACTTATAATTAATATCTCCAACACTCCCCCTTAATTATAAGTAGGTAGGAATCATGGGACAAAAAATTTACATCAAAAACTTATATTGACATGAATTGTCAAATATCCGCGAATACACAAACTTCTAGACAACTGCACAAATTTTGAAATGCATTTATTGCCAAATATTTTGTAAATATATTTGTGATTTTCTCTTTAGACTTACAAAACTCTAAGCAAATTTATTTATTATTCACCAATTCTCTGATAAAATGATACCTTGTATCAATGTGCTTGGTTTTCTTGTGAACCACATGATTCTTGGACAATGCAATGGTGGAGTTGTTATCACATAACACTTTAGTTGGTTCTTGTTGTTCCTACAACAAATCCTTTAACATTATTCTCATCCAAACAACTTGACAAGCTGCGCTTGTAGCTACGACATACTCAGCTTCAACTAAAGAAAGAGTTACAATGGGATGCTTCCTTGATTCCCATGACACTATACCTATTCCAAAATGAAATGTGTACCCAAAGGTAATTTTCCTATCACCTATACTGCTTCCACAATCGTTGTCAGTATATCCAACAAGTCTAAAATCTTATGAAGTAGAATACATAATGCCAAAGTATGTTGTTCCATTCACATATCTTATAATTCTTTTACCTCCCTTCTAATGAGATTCTTTAGGAGTTTCCATGAACCTTGAAATCAAGCTTACTCCATACATAATATCAAGCCTTGTTGCTGTCAAATACATAAGGCTACCTACCAACCTTTTAAACAGAGTGGGATCCACTTTAGATCCTTCATCTTCCATGTTGATTTGCTTTGATGTATAGTGTTGGCTCACAATCACTTCTTTGAAATCCATTCTGAGTGAGGTAGGAATATATGCAACTGTACCAAGCTCTAGGAGCTTCCTTTAATCCATACAATGCCTTCTTCAATATGTATACTTTGTTTTCTTGTCCTGGAATCTCATAGTCTTGTGGTTGTTCCACATATACTTCTCCCTATAAATGACCATTCAAAAATGCAGACTTTACATCCATTTGATAAACATGTTATTTATTATGTGCACCAATAGCCAACAAGGTTCCAACTATGTCCATCCACACAACTGGTGCAAATTTTTCATTGAAATCTATTCCGGGTAGTTGTGTGAAACCCCTTGCAACTAACCTCGTCTTGTGCTTATGCACATTTCCATCTGCATCTTGCTTAGTTTTATAAATCCACTTGACACTTATCACATCCTTTCCCTGAGGTACATCTACCAATTTCCATGTCTGATTGTTCTCTATGCATGCAATTTCTTTATCCATGGCTTGTGCCCATATATCATCCTTGACAACTTCTTCAAAAGTTAATGGATCATCTATTTACGAAAATAGAGAAAAGACTAAGAATAAGTTTACTATGTCAACATTATAAATTTTGCGCATAATTCTTGTCTTTCTTGGTAACAAATTTTCTAATGTTAGATCTGGAGATGTAGAACTACTTGAACTGCTTGCTGGAGTTTGTTGCACTCTTGGTGTGGACTGCGCACCTACAAATCTCACTGGTGTGAATACTGGAGTAGTTTGCGATGTGATTTGTGTCACAGTTCTAGGAGTGGAAGGAACTACACTCTGACTTATAATTGGTGTTTGAACCACTTCATCCTCCATGTCATCATGCCCCATATCATCAAGACTTCTAACTGTCCTTTCTATGCTTCCATCTCATGCTTCATTCTCCACAAATTGAACATTGCGGCTAATTATAACTTTTCTTGCAGTAGGATAATACAATTTGCATGCTTTTGTATCTTCAGAGTACCCAAAAAATATACATTTCCATCCTTTGTTATCTAACTTCTTTCTCATCTCATCTAGAACATGTGCGTATGCGAAACAACCAAATACCTTCAAGTGCGCAACATTGTGCTTCATACCCATCCAGGCTTCCTAAGAAACTTTATTTTTCACACTTTTTGTTGGGCACTTGTTCATGATGTACACCACAGTTGCTACTGCCTCATCCCAATACTCATTTGACAAATGTTTGGCCGCTAATATTCTATGCACCATCTCCATGATGGGGTGATTCTTCCTTTTTGTGACACCATTCTGTTGTGGTGTATACCACATATTAAATTGCTTTTGAATGCCATGAACTTTACAGAAGTTTAGAAAATCTCTTGAAACATATTCACCACCTCTGTCAGTTCTTAGAAACTTGATGTAATAACCACTTTGCTTCTCCACTAGTGATTTGAACTGCTGAAAACAACCAAATGCATCAGATTTATGTTTTAGAAAATAAATCCATGTTTTTCTTATGAAATCATCAATAAATGTAAGAAAGTAGGTGTTGCCTCCTATAGATGGTGTTTGCATTGGTCCACAGATATCTGAATGTAAAATTTCCAGTGGAGCTTTTGCTCTATATGACTTTCAAACTGGAAATGACTCTCTATGTTGCTTTCTAAAGATGCAACCTTCACATATTATTTCTGTTTTTTCAATTAATGAGAAACCTTTTCACCATATCCTTTGTATGTAGCAGATTTAGACCTACAAAATTTTAATGTTCAAATATTAAATGCCAGAGCCAGGAATCATCCTGCACTTCAGATTGAAATGTTTCCTGCAATTCTGCGCCACTGTCTTCTTCTTTCTTGAAACTATGCACACTACATTTTTTTCTTTATTCTTTAAATGCAGTGTTAGAGTGCACCTCTTTTGCTTCATAGAAAGCTTGCACTATTTTTCTCTTCATGGATGGATTTAATGTAAATGGAAACATTCTATTGCTTGTCATCTAAATTCTTATAATAAGCTGATTGCTTGGGTATCTGTCCAAAATCACAGAGTGATTATCTTCCATGTAGATTCTATATCCTTTTTGAAATATCTGTCCTGTACTCATCAAATTATGTTTTAGGCCAACATCATAATATACATCAGGCATAACGTTTTTTTACCCCTATTTATTTAAAATGTTAATACTACCTTTACCCAAGACAGTGACTTGGATATTCGTTCCAAGTGTAACTTTAGTTTGTACTGACTTATCCAAACTAGAAAACAATTCTAAGTTTCTTGTCATGTGATTATTGCGGCCTGAGTCCAAATACCATATGTCACATGGACTTTCTTGAGAAAAATTGCATTCAACTAGTGAAATTATAGGAATCTCTTCAGCACGCCATAAACATAGGGCTAGTGGGAGTATTTGCGTTGTTTGACTAATCTTGACCTTTCTTGTTCTGATTATACTGTCTCTTCATGCATTCATATGCATAGTGTCCATAATTTTACAGTAATGGCATTGAATATTTGATTTATCAAATCTTTGACCACTTGGATGACTGGTATTTTGATTTTGACCTCTACCACTAGTATTTGTAGGGTTGCTACTGCATCCTCCTCTAGCAAAAATCCTTCCTCTACCTCTAGAGTTAGATCTCCCCCTTCCTCTTCCATGACTTATAGATGATTGCACTGAGTATGCATTCTCTAATGACATATCTGATCTATTTAACCTATGTTTATGATTAATGAGGGAGGCTTGCAACTCATCTAGACTAAACTGAATCAGGTCTTTGTTCTCTTCCAAAGTCAGAAAAAGAGAATCAAATTTAGTAGGAAGACTCCTAAGTACCTTCTCAAAAACCTTTATATCCTCTATGGTTTCTCCATGAGACTTAATCTGATTTATCAAGCCAATAACATGAGTGTAAAAATATTCTACTAAATCTGTGTCTTTCATTGACAAAGTTTCAAAATCTCTTATAAGAATTTGTAATTTTGAAGTCTTGACTTTGTCCATACCTTGATAAGAATTTTGTAACATGTCCCATGCTTCCTTGTCTTTATTTTTTATGCTAGTCTTGGGAGTATGCTCTCATGCATGGTTTGATGTATGTAAAACATTTCCTTTCCATCCTTCTTCCTTTGATCTTTCAAGGCATCCTTCTCAGCTTGTGTGAGGGCATTATATGTTTCCTGGTCTGCTGGTTCCACATAGACATTTTCAACTATCTCCCAGACATCTTGACCTCGAAATAATGCCTTCATGGTCAAGGATAATAACTCATCATTTTTACCTGTAAAAATGGGAGGTTGCAGATTTGAAGTAGAAGCCATGATTTAAAATTTCAACAATCACCTTACAATAGAGTTATTGCTCTTTAAAAATTCTCTTGAAACCTAATCTGATAAAGCCGCTCTGATACCATATCTCGGATATAGAGCGTGCAGACCGACTCTGCGCAACGCGGTTGCGAAGACCGCGCAGATCAATACTTCGTCGTTGAGTTTCTCAGAACTTATTTTGCAATTCCAAAACCAGACTGTAGACTGCGCGTTGTGATGATAACACTAATAAAGAAAATTCTTGTAATAAAATTAACATTGTGCTACTCTTAGCACATAAGAACACATATATAATTTTAGTGCATATTCAAGAACATATAGACCTACTTAAGGTTGTGCAGATACAAAGAGAAAGTATTTTCAAGGTGTTTGTATGCAACATAACTCAGAACTTAAAATCATTCATGCACACAACTCATGAATATATCAACACACAAATACTTAATGTATTACCAACTTGAATGTGGAACGCTATTACAAAAACAAAACTATGCAGATCTTCAGCTCCAACAACTTCTGCAGACTTTCAGAAATAGAGCTTGTGCTCTCAGACTTCTCCAACTCCCTTCACAATTGTTACTGCTTTTGTGTATTAAATCACACTTCTATCATGATTGTTTCAATCCCTCCTTTTGTGGCCCCTTCGTCTCCAACTAGTGGTGGAGAAAGTGGAGCACTTTCTCTTCCCTCCAAGGAGGGGCCAACTACCTCTGCCAACGCAAGATCGATGATGGGTGTGATCATGTTGATTCATGTGGTGGGAATATCATTAATTTGTTGATTCATGTGTTGGTTCAATGATTTGGAGGGAAGAGATAGGTGTCGCTTCTCTTGGTGAATTGCACTTATAAGTGTTAGGACCACATATTGTACCCTTTTTGCCCATACTTTTTGCTATTATTTTACCCTTCATCACCTACATTTTGACTTATACTATCATTTCATCTAATCATTCCAAGGTATACAACGTCCTTTCTCATTACTTTATGCTTAATCAGTTTTGCATAATATTTTACATT
>JASDQU011028157.1:0-15350 GCA_032191745.1 Picea mariana
ATAGAAATTAGTTGATTAGTAACCATATTAAATTCATTTAAATGATCTACAACAGACCCACCTTCTGACATCTTCATATTAAATAATATCTTCATTAGAAATACCTTATTCGACGTCGAGGGTTTTTCATACAATTTGGCCAACGCATCCATCAAACCCTTCATTGTATTTTTTTTCGAAATATTGAAAGCCATCGATGCTTCCAGGCTCAGCTGTATCGTTCCTAGAGCCTTTCTGTCAAGAATCTCCCATTCTCCGTCCTTCATGGCCGTTGAATTCTTTGCTACTCCACTCAATGGTAGGAATAGATCCTTCTGATATAAATAGTCTTCCATATGCATCTTCCATAACTGGTAGTTTTGGCCGTTAAATTTCTCGACCCTAAACTTTCCATCTTCTGACATTGCTCCCACTCGAACCAGGAACCCTCTTTTCCTGCGAGTTACCTTATGCTCTGATACTAATTGTTAGAAAAATAGGACCGCGAAGAAATAAAATAAAACAAATGCAGAAACAAAACACAGAAGACACACAATACAAGAGAGACACGGATTTACGTGGTTCACCCAGTGTGGGCTACGTCCACCAAAGAAATTGCCAGGTCCTTCCTTTATTATTATCCAGCAAATGAAGGGATACAACCTACAACAAAACCCATTGTAACTTACTCTTCTTTCTCTCACAGTCTCCTCTCTCAGAATACAATATTCACCATCATCCATAGCCGCAATACATTTCCCTCATAAAAGAGGGTTGCCTTCTAGGGAAAAAAACCCTAACATAATCTCTACTGTTAGATCTGCGACCTTATAATGAACGATCCAGATTCACAATGAAATTACAATATACTTTTACAAGGTAATTTTTGCTTCGAGGGCTTCGACCCCGAACCCCCATCAGGGGACGCTGCCCCCAAACCCCCCAGCCAAGTGGATAGCCCCACTAGACCCCGTTGAGGGGGTACCCCCCCTCTGCACTCCCCCACGTGGAAGAGTGTACATACTTCTGGGGTGTAAATACTTCATGGGGTATAAACACGACTGAAAGCAAGGACCTCTGAATCACGAAGATAATTAGGCTCCACAACCAACAAGATTTCCCTAAAAACTGTAATAAAGTGAGGACTATTCACATTGTACAACAAGATACAATAGTTTAGGACATGGGCATAAATATGCCAAGGATTCACGCAGCTCTGAATAACAAGAAGATTGAGTTTCAATCACACATAATCGAGGTGGAAGGTAATATTAATGAACAACCTATTGTTATTTTAATTGATTCAAGAGCTATTAATAGTTATATAGATCCTAATATGGTGGAAATGTTCCATTTTCCAAGAAGTAAGCTTGGAAAACCTTGGTTGGTGTAGTTAGGTATAGGAGAAAAAAAGAAAATTAATGAAATGGTTAAGGCATGTCCAATGGAGATGAGTGGATTGTGCACAAAGATTGATTTCAATATTATACCTTTTAGTTCATATGATTTCCTCATTGGTATGGATTGGTTTGATGAGCACCATGCTATCCTAGATCATTACAATAAGGCATTCACTTGCTTGAATGAGGAAGGGAACTTGAGAATGGTAACACAACCAAACCCTAAGTACCATTTATAGAGATGGGGAGTCAAAATTTATCTTACTTAAATAGTGGTAATCATCTCTCCGAGGTCTCCACCCTCTTCTACTCATTCGTATCTTTCTAACGACTACTACCAAACTCGAAACCAAGCTCTGGATTGCAAGTTAAGGCCTCCCAAAGTTCTTCGAGCATTATCAATCATGGGCCACATGGGTCCACCTTATTCATACAATCCCACAAGTTCCCACATCCATGGGGAAAATCCATCCACCATCCAATTCAATGATGGGTCTTGATCCTCACTTAAGACACATGCTAGAGGGGTGTTTGGTATTCAGTGCTTCGGCATTGAGCACCCCTTTTTCCTTCCTACACAGATATCCTCCAGAGTCCTAAATTCCTAAAATCCTGAAGAAGACAAAAATATCACCATGTGGCTCTAAAATTAAATAATTTCATCTTATCCTCGACACTACATCCCAAACCGCAAGAGTCTCAAAGTTCCAGACTCCCAAAGGGTCCATGCTCACATGTGGTGACATACTAGATGCAGAGGTAAGGACATGTGCATCCTGTTGAGTGGTCCTAAATCCCATTAACTCAACAATAGGAACCAAACCCGCCATAGAGGCCCAATTAGACTTTGCAATGTTTGATCGTGGAATGGTTCTCCAAATATTTCGATCCAACCAAGTAATCAATGGGATTTACGTAGTGATTGACATGACATCTTCTTGTGAAAGTTACATTAACTTGTTGGTATTTCAATTTTTGCCTGAGATACAATTATTGTAAATAAAATATGCATCCAATAAGATGATGGAAAGAAAAATAGTTTCCTTATCTCTAATCATTAATCACAAATTAACACAATGATTTTCTTTCCATCATTACGAACAAGAACTAAAAAAATATTGAAACAACCAACTTATCAATAGATTCAGAAACTCTTACCCATTACAACATCCATTCATGAAATCAAGTCGGAAGTAATTCCTCCTCAAATCCAATCACACACGCCTTTGATGAAAAAAAAAAAATTTTGTCCTCGGTACTAAACAAGACTTCTCAATTAAGGTAGTTGAGAAATAGTTCTTTACAATTCCAAAAATGAGGGTCTTTTCAAAAACCATCGACCTTTTCTAAAAGGTCGATCCTCTTATTTATAAAAAATCATTAACTAAAGATAACTATCAAAAGTGAAATATAAGTAAAACAAAACATCGCCATATGGCACTTCCATCTCTCTATCTACAAAGAGTCATCAAATAGTTTCACTGAAGTGGATGACTCTTCTCATACTCCAACCATTTGACAAAGAGTTCCTCACATGTGTCGGCATATGGGAATCTGTGTCGGTCCCTCAGTATCGAAAGGATTTCTTTTAATTCTACTTCTCGTGCCTGATACTTAACTATTTTGACACTTAACTATTGCAATATTGATTGAGCCTTGATCAGGTTCTCCATGAAATATTGTACTTGACTTGGTGCCATGCTCGCCACCTTTTCTATCTTTGTATTCCATGCCAAGTCTTGTTCTGCATCTTGTTTGACTATGTCATGCAAGTAAACAAAGTCCTCAGGTGAGCCGAATTCTTGGAGGCCGATGTCTTTCATCTCCTGATTAGTGTTGACCCAACTCCTTTCGCAGTCGACCCATTTTTCCTGAATCTCCCATTGAGGTTCCTGGACCATTTTCACCCAATATTCATCCACTTTCATTATTCGATCTATGTTGTTGTTCCTCGGCACTCGAATGTTGTGCTCTTCGACATATCGACCCTTTTGAATCGCGCTAATGTAATCAATTTTTTCCACTTCTTGGTGGGCCTTCTCGTACCATGTTTCCACATATTTGCAAGTTTTTAACACCATAAGGATGTCTTCTTAGAATTCATCTAACCCTACAGTAAAAAGGTGGCATTCATTTCTAAATTTGTCATAAGCATCTTGGAACTCACTTCTCAAAAACATTGTGGCTTGTGTGGACTCCTCATAGTATTTCACCATCCATAGGCATCTTGTGTGGCTTGTGAATTTTTCATAGGCATATTGATCTATCCATGGTGGCATCTGTGATAACCATCCCTATGTCAATAAGCTCATACGTCTTGGTGTTCTCTGTGCTGATTAATTTTTCCTCAGTGGTGATGACAATCAAACTGTCCAACGTAAGCCTCCTCTTCTTAGTGGTTCTCTTCATGATGGTTTTTGTATTTTGGTTGTAGGAAATGTCTTGTATATTAGTGACCTCATCAATAGGTTTAGGGATTTGTTGTTCTCCCCAAGTTAGAGTATTTACCAGGCTCCCGACTATGTATATCTATTCTAGCTTGGTTTCCTGAACCTCTTCTATATGTCCTGATGGCTTGAATTTCAGTTGTTGCTCATTGGATGGTAAGGTATCATCCAAAACTGAGGAATAAGGGGCAGGTTCGATAATTACTTGGTAATCATTTGTCGAAATGACGATTTCCTATTGTGTAATTTATTCTTCATGTTCATCCAATCCTAGCTTATCCCTCGAGTTGTACATTGGGTTTCCTGGTACATCGAGTGGATTAGTGTCTAAGGCACTTTCGACCTCATGCTTGCTCTGCGAATAGCTCTGAACTAGATCATCACGACACGGGGTAGATTCTCTCTCAGGTTCTTTCTCCTCTGTAATCTGTAGTGGCTTCACTAGGGACACCTCCAATCTCTCCTCATCGTCATAGGTGGTTATCAAGTTGAACAAGCGATTTGGTACACTTGTTCTTCCTAATGTCCTCACTATCTCAAGATGGGTCATAATTTCCCCTGGTGATTTGATATGTGGTGTTGGAAGTTTAGGGTTTTTGGACCCGATGATTTCTTCAATTTGCATCGGCTCTACGCCACTTGGCTCTCCTCATCTTTTGATTGGATCATAAATGAGAATCCTTGTCATTTCTATCAGATGTAGGTCATTTTGCAATTGATCAATGATTCTTTGTGCCCCTTCTAGCAAGAGTAATCCCCTTCTTTGTGCCTCTATGGTCTCTACCGCTCTAATTTATTCCTTGGCTCTGAGGTCTTCTTGATTCGACTTCTCTATTGTCTACACTTGTTCATTCATGTTCATGGCCTTGAAACTGGTCATATTTGGGTTGACCGTTCTCTGTACCACCTCGTCCCAATCCTGGGAAAATTCTGTGAAAATTTCATCCTCAAAATGATCATGAGCGTATTGCCAATAGGATGATACCTGTTAATCATGTTGGAGGACCAGGCCTTTAGGGTCGTGCTTGTAGAATTGGCCTATCGGGAACTTGAATTCAAGTTGGATCAACCATTCTTTTTTGTATTGATTTGTATCCTTTACAAGATGAAACCCCACATGGAAACCATAGGATATGAAAGAACTCTTATTTTCCTTGACTAATGTGGCATTATATCCCTACAATATAGTCTAACAGCATATTTATCCCACAACGAGTCGGTCTGAGACATGAGAGGGTAGGAGATGCGGTGCTCCGATGGCCTCAAACACCCTGATATAGGTTGAGCATTCGTATTAATACCAATGGCCTACCTTAGCTACCATTTTCTTGGCTGTTGTGGATAATATTAGGATTTCCTTCTTAAAAATAATAAAATGAATAGGTACGATGAATTCATCGCATATGAGTGTGTAAGATTTTTTGTACATGTTCTCCTAGAGTATGCTGAAATAAACATGAACAGGGAGCTCCATAACATGCCATATTAGATTCATGTCGATGAAGAAATTTTTTGTGCAGATAAAATCAATCAAGTACAAGGCCATGTAGAAAGTGTTTACTTCCCCTCCTTTTAGTGTTTTAGCTTGTTGTACACAGATGCTCAATTGTTTAGAAATTACCTCTCCCCAATTGAAAGTGCTTCCGAAAATTACCACCATGTATGCCAAGGGCATCCATGCTTCCGAAAACTTAGAGTAGTCCTTCTCTATATACAGTCTGTAGATGAGAGCCATCAGATATATGTATGGCTCCTTCATGTTAACCATCCCATACCAATCATTTCTCTAGGTGGTAAACTTCTTTTCCTCCTTCCACCATGATGCCATCAACCGGATGGTGTCACATAATTCATAGAAATTCACAATGAAGTTCGTGTTTAGCCACTCCCCTAGGTCCCTGAGCTTGTAGTATTTATGGACTTCTGTCAGGAGGAAAACTCTGACACACCTTCCATTCTCATCATTGATCAAGAAATTTTTCCCATCTGCATGGTCGATTATCCATTTCATAACCTCTATGCAAGGGAAAACTAGGATTCTGTTGGACACGATGTGTAAACATGACATCTAGATGTTTGGTAAAACCTGGTCATCAAGTGCTCTTACGTATGGGTCGATGTGTGGGATATACTGTAGGTACTCCTCTCGACTGATTCTATTGAAAAGGTCCTCCCACTATGGGAGCACTACTTTGGATCTGGTGCATGCCTCTATATCAACGAAGACTGGACACTGGACAAAATATTTCTTTGTTGTGGTTCTTACGAGTGGTTGTATTCTAGGATCATATTCAAGCTAGCTCGTTGCACCAAGAGAAGAACCTTCACCTATCTTAGCTTCCTTTAGCTTGGGTTCTCTCGACGAATGTCTGGTGGTTGGATTTCTCGGTAACATTTTACTTGTAGTTAGAACATAGTTTAGAGACTATGCAAGAAAATCGGATGCATATATAAATCATGACCAATGAATTAAAAAACTTGAACACATACCTCTGCAGCTTGTTTAACTTGGTTTTGATAATCCGAGGGTCAATACAATCTTGAGACACTCGCTTTGCTCCTTAAGATGCTCTGGAATTCAAACTTGTTCGCAGAATGAATTTGTTCAAAACCATTCTAGATATTTAAACATGGATGAACTTAACTTGTTGCATTAGCCATTCAATTCAGGTTATGAGTGTAATTTCATTAAATCTGTTGCCATATCTTCAAATATATTTAAAATTAAATTCGTCACAGGTTAACGGTGGGTGCGGGTTGTAACGGGTTCTATCGACGATTTCAAATTTTTGTTGTTTAATTGACGCATGAGGTAGAAATAAATTTGGGATCAAGCATAAATGTTCTATTAAATGTCCAAATTTGATAGTATCTTATGCCACAAAAACCCCATCATTTCACTAGTCCAGTTGGTGGGTCGGGGGTCAGGATTGTGCTTCAAACATTTTTTGTTGATATCTTCTTGCAAAAGCTCCGACACCAATCAATCTTTCCCTATAGATATGACATGTAAAAGTTGACTAGGAGGCATGACTAGGACCTAGGGAACCTTAATATGACTCAGGATGAAACTAGGTCATATGTCCCCCTTACATGATAAATACACATGGCATTAGATACAGGTGACTTCATTTTCTCATGTTAATCAGAATCAAGACTTTCTTTAAGCTATCCATTCTAAAACCCAATCCTATATTTCCAACGCCAAAAAGTATCAAGGATCGGAGATCAATGATAAACCTACCCAAGTGCTCTTAGATTGACTCTCTCGAAAATGTCCCGATGCCAAAAATGCATCAGGGATCGATGATCGACAATATGTTTGTCGCAGACAAAATGATTATTTTAACCTTTCTATATTTCCACAACCTTGATAACACACATCGGTTATAGGCTATCAATGATTCTTTGTGTCCTTTGTTAATGTCTCTCCTTCTCGTATTTTTCTAATGCCGAAGAGGATTGGATATCTTTTGAAACTTTTTGTGAATAAATTGCATAAACCAAATCCACCTTCTTTCAAGGTCTATGGGGATTGACACTCATCGACTATTGTTATTGTGTGATCCCTTGGATTGCTTGAATTTTCTCGATGTCGAACCTGAGTGTGTTAGGTGTAGTGTTAGTTGTCAATCCTTAATTCAGGTGTCAGGTTATCTTAGACATGAGGTTTCTCAAGTTCAACCAAAACTGAATTGATGATAAGAGTCATGAAAAAAAACAAAGATAAACCATTTCCCAAATTGAAATCGATTAAGATAGTGAAGAAAAGAAGTCATACCCAAAAAGTGATAAAATTTCGAAAGGATTTTAGGGTGTGATGAGTGCTCAAAAAATGGAGATTTTATGGGTGAAAGCATAATATATGTTACTTCCTCGGGATTAGTTGATGCAGAAGATGGTTAAGAAATTAACAGTTTTTTTTTTTTTTTATCAGAGTCTCTTCTATCCTTTTGTTTGAAATTCCCCCGGTTCACGAATCTGGGCCTGCTTGTGGGGTTTCAACCTTTATTCCAACTTTGTTTCCTTTAACCATGACCCACACCCCCTTTTGACAATATTCAAGTAAAGAATTCACTGGCACCAGGCATTTTAGTTATCTTCATTCACTTGATGTGGTGTTTCTCTTCTGCTAGCGAGCGTCCATAGCCCTGACAGAGTCACCCCAATGTCATAGACCTTTCTCCTCTTCCATTGAGCATCCATAGCCCCAACAGATTTATCTTCATACCCTCTCCTACTTTGCACTCATTTGATATAATTGATTTATTTTTGGCAGAGATTCCCTGAGTGAGTGGTAGAGGAGGACGTTTGTTATCTGCATGATGAGATGGTTAAGGTGGAATTTTTCTAGCTCTATCTTCATGCACATGTGGTCCTTTCTAGCTTACCATATTTTCCTTTAGGTTTTACCAGAACACAAGGAGGACACTTCATCTCTTTCCAAGGTTGTTTATTTGAAAAGGTTAGATACAGAACTCCTTTAAGACAACAACAATTCACCCAATGTTTCTTGTGTTGCCTGTAAGCATGAGTCAGGAACAATGTTTTCTACACCGTATTGATTAAGGTCAACCAATAAATTGCAAAACACAAATTTATTGCACAAAAATACTACACAAAAGAAAAACAGAAGTAAAGGACTCCACAATTAGCCTTCCTAACACCTACAAAAATAAAATAACACGGAAACACACACATTTTTTTTTAATAGAATTATTGTTTTATGGTTTGGCCATTCACTAGGAGGGTGACAAGTTCCCCCCTAATATTTTGCAATCGATATGTGCTTGTCCCAAGTTTCTCATCTGCCTGAAAAGGTCTGAGCCATTGATTATGAAACTTTGAATGTTTTCCCTTTGTTTCATTTTCCCTATCCCATTTCAGGACTAAGTCTTCTACTTAAAAATTATTCTCTTTGGTCTTGTGCTTGCCAAGCCACCTTTTGACTATCTGTTGATGAGCGAAGAACTTTAATTTTTCTGTCTCTCTTTCTTCTTCCAACATGAGGAGGGTATCAATCCTTTGTTGAATAATCGATGAGGGTTGTCCTCTAGATCCTTGAGAAAGATGAAGAGATGAAAGGTATAGCCCTTTCGAGAGAATGTCTTCTTGTCCATATACTAGATAGTATGGGGAGTTCCCTATAGATTCCTTGGGTATTAATCTATCAGCCCATAAGGAATTATGAAGTGAACTATGCCAATTCCTCTAATTTTCTGCAATTTGTTTCTTCAATATCCTCACTAGGTTCTTTTTGGTTTATTTTGCCACTCCATTCCCTTGTGGATAGTAGTTTGTAGAGTATCTGATTATGATTCCTTTGTCTAGAGAAAACTTTGTTAATAGAGTGGAAGAAAAGTAAGCGGGATTATAAAAAACAAGAACGGAAGGCATATCGAAGCTTGTGATCAGTTGTTGTTCTATTGATTGGATTACCACCTTTTCATTTACATGAGTCATAGGAATGGCCTCTTCCCATTTCGTGAAATAGTTCGTAGCAATCAGTATGTATTTATGTTATTTTGAATAACTTGATGTAATTTATCCTATGACATCTAACCCCCATTGCTTGAATGGTCTAGAGATGGACATAGGTTGGAGTGGGACAACTGCTCTCTTTTCCCTCCCCGTGCTCATTTGACAAGTTTTACAGTTTCTAGTGTATGTGTGAGCATCTCTAAATAGAGTAGGCAAATAATAGTTGGCTCTCAGTATCTTATGAGTAGTGGTATTCCCTGCAAAGTGTCCACCTAGAAGACCATCATGGATCTCCTTCAGGACCTTTTTTGTGTCTTCACATTCGAGACATATTAAAAGTACCCCATCATAATTCACGTGGAAGAACACCAAATTTATGAGGCGATATTGTGTCGATTTTAGACTGAGAACTCTCCTCTCCTTAGGGTTTAGATTTTCTAGGTAAGTCTCATGATGCGGGAGATAAGTTAGTTTCCCATACCAAGACTCCAACCCTAGGGGAACATATAAAAATTCGCTACACCATAACACCATAACGCCAATTTACATAATCCTTGTCCCTTAACCAGTTTCACAGTTTTTATATCTAGATCAAATTCTTGGACAACTTTCATATAGTTTCCTCTTCTTTCCCCCATTTCTTGTTGTGTGAATAGGGATCAAACTACAAGATGAGGTACAATGACGTTGGTGTGGTTTTTTAGGATGTAATATTTGAAATGTTTTGCTGCTTTGTACATTGCATAAGCCTATTTGTCTATAGCAGGGTAATTTAGTTCGACCCCTTGGATATTAGTGATCATAAATGAGACCAACACCTTATTGTTGTCATCATCCTTCTGAGTCAATACTGCGGGTAAATATCGGTCGCAGGAAAAAGTATAGAGGAAAAAATATTTTCTAAAGTCAAGACTTCGCAACACTCGAGCTTGAGATATTGCAGTCTTAATATTGCTGAAAGAACTTTTTTGTTTGTCATCCCACTTAATTTCAACATCTTTGTGGATCATTTTTTGTAAGGATTTGATGGTTTCGGTGAAATCGGGGGTGAAATTCCTCACAAAATTGATTTTCCCAAAGAAGGATTGAATATCCTTTTTGTTGTGGGGTAAGGGAAGCTAAGCTATTGCCTTAATTCATTTCGGGTCTATGTGAATTCCTTCTTGAGATATAATATGATCTAGTAGTTTCCCTTCCTCAACACAAAATATAGTTTTCTTAAGGTTCAAAGATATATCGTATTTCCTACACATTTAAAAAATATGGGTTAGGTGTTGGATGTGATCTTCTCTATTCTTTGAATACATAGCCACATCATCCAAATAAACTACTACACATTTTTTTATTAGTCCCCAAAAATCTACATCCATGGCCCTTTGGAAGGTTTCTCCTGAATTGATAAACCCAAAGGGAATGCGTTTATAAGAAAAGGTTCCCCACTTGGTTCGGAATATGGGTCTTCCTCTGAAAGTAGAACTTGGTTGTAACCAGAAAAACTGTTCAACATGGAGAAAATCTCATAACCAGACATGGTCTGCAAGAGTTTCTCCATCAGTGGGACTGGGTAGTTGTCCTTTTATGATGCTCTATTGAGGTTTCTGAAATCCACACACATGTCGATCTCCCCATACTTTTTCCTGACATGAACCAATTTTTCCACCCAGGAAGAGTGTCTAACCTGAAAGATAATTTTAGCATCTAGTAATTTATTTAACTTTTGACAGATGAGGGGTTCCAGATATGGGTGATAATTCTGTAGATTTTGCTGGAATGGTTTTACTACGGGTTTTAATGAGATTGTGTGTTGAATTATGCGATTTTCATAATTCTTTAGATATTAGTAGGACCACAAAAAAACATCTTGATATTCTCTGAAAATTTTGAGATAGGATTTCCCTTCTTCTTTAGATATTGTTTTGCCAAGATTTTTATTCTTAGGGTTTTCCAGGGTTCCTTGGTTTACAGCCTTGTACATGGGATAGTAACTCCCTGTATTTGTGTTTGTTGACCCTTTAAATCTTTCCCTTAAGTCAAATAGGTTCTCCAAATTGGCTAACCCTTTTGGTATCATGTGAAACCTTAGTTTTTCAGTTGAGTGATCTATTTCCCCTCTTTGTTCATGGGGATCAGTTTCTACTAGTTTCTCTTGAAATATTTCATGGTCAATCAAAAATTATTTAAAATTTTCCTGATTGGTTACAAAGTTTATGATATGTTCATCTCTTTCAAAGACCTTCCAACTAGAAATATTTTTGGGCACTGATGGTTTGTAGAGTAGCTCCACAGTGAACTCGGAGGCTTCATAGTCTTCTTAAGGGGATATCCTTGAGGAAGCAGTGGCCAGGAAATCAGAAAGAGTATTCTTTGTTCTGGGGATCATTATAATGTTGAAGCCTTCAAGATGCTCTATTAAACTATGCACTTCATGTTGATAATTCCTTAGGTGGTGAGAGTTGCAATGTATAGTATTCCTTACTTTCCTAACAATGATTTCAGAGTCTCCAAAAACCTTTAGTTATTTAACATTTAAGTTTATGGATTTCTTTATCCCTTGCACTAAATCTTCATACTCGACGGTGTTATTAGTGCATTCAAATTCTAGTCTGCAAGACAAGAAATTTGTTTTCCCCTTCACATCAATGAGGATACACCCCACTCTTGATCCTTCTTGCGATTTAGACCCATTAAAGCTCATGTAGTAGTTTCTTCTGCAAATTTGCCTAAAATATCTTTTTGAAACTTTGTACAACTAGTTGTAGACCCTACAATCAAGTTAAAGTACCACGTGGAGGTTGAATTCTCAAAGGTATAGGGGAAAATTCTGCATAGTACATCTTCATGTTGGACATTCATCAATATAATAGCTAGTATGAACTTTTTGATATGGTCTTCAGGAAATCTTGAGGTTTCAGGGTCAAATTTAGGGAGTAACGTTTATGGGTGTCAGGGAAGGTTATGTACTTGTTCGGAGATTTCCAGAGCATCACTAGCAAACCAAGGTTGATTATTTTGAGGTGGGCTTCCCATTTATTCATTATGATGATTTTTATCCTCCATGTTGTCCAACTCGAAAGATGAGCAATCTGAGTTAAACCCTTCCTCATCATATTCAAAATTGGTGGGATGAGAGTAGTTACCAACTGGTGTTTCGGGGATCAGATTGAGGCGATGTTCGATCTTGGTGAGGGAGAAATATATTAGGTCTTTTTTTGTGTGAAAAAAAACATGGTCGAGGGTGTCAACCACCAGTCTGCTTGCTTTTTTTCTACGAGGGAGTAACAGAGCTAAGGGTAATGATCCAATTTTCAAAGCGTAATATCTTGTGATTCTTATGAAATGGTTCAACTCCTCGTGGGGAAGAGCATAAGGTGTTTTAGGGAATCAATAGTCTTCCTCTTTCTTGGGTGAGTTACTCATTTCAAGAGTACTCAGTGTATGTCGTTTGTCTTGAGAATGACTAGCCATGCATGTTTTGAATCTATAGGATGTGTGAAATATTAAATCAAAAATATTTTTATCCATTCATTCAACATTTCCTCCTTCTAGCGCAAATTCTATTGAGGGGTCCTAAATCCCTTTAACTCAAAAACAAGAACCAAACCCTTCGCAGAGGCCCAATTAGACTCTGCAGAATTTGATGGTGGAATGGTTCTCCATATATTTTGATATGGCCAAGTAATCGATGGGATTTATGTAGTGACTGACATGATATTTTCTTGTGAAAGTTCCTCCTTGCGTTTAAACATTCTCTTTTTGTATTTTATTTTATTAGATGGGTCTGATAAAATGCTGTGTGCTCATATAAACCAACTAAAAAAAATGGGGGGTTTCTTAACTACTAGAGAAGGTTGAGCTTGGGATAACCCTAGTGCTCAAACATGCAAACAAAGATATTCACACATGTGACAATCCTAGTTCTAATACATTAACTTGTTAGTATTTCAATTATTGCCTGAGATACAACTATCATAAAGAAAATACGCATGGAATAAGATGATGGCAAGAAAAATAGTTTCCTTAGCTCTAATCATTAATCACACATTAACACAACGATTTGTTTTCCATCATTAAGAACAAGAAATACAAAAATATTGAAATAGCTAACTTATCAATAGATTCAGAAACTCTTACTCATTATAACATCCATTCATGAAATCAAGTTGGAAGTAATTCCTCCTCAAATCCAATCACACATGCCTTTGATGGAAAAAAAATTAGAAGTTTGTCTCCAGTCCTAAACATGACTTCTCAATTAAGGTAGTTTGGAAATAGATCTTTACAATTCCAAAAATGAAGGTATTTTCCAAAACCATCTACCTTTTCTAAATGGTCGATCCTCTTATTTATAATGAATCATTAACTAAAAATAACTATCAAAAGTGAAAGATAAGTAAAAAAAAACATTGCCACATGGCGCTTCCATCTCTCTATCTTCTAAGAGTCATCAAATACTTTCAATGAAGCGGATGACTCTTCTCATACTCTGACCATTTGACGAAGAGTTCCTTGCATGTGTTGGCATATGGGAATCTTTGTTGGTCCATCGGGGTCGAAAGGATTTCTTTTACTTCTACTTCCTGTGTCTGATACTTAACTATTATGACACTTAATTGTTGCAATATTGTTTGAGCCTTGATTGGGTGCTCCATGAATTGTTGTACTTGACCTGGCGCCATGCTCACCACCTTTTCTATCTCTGTAGTCCATGCCGAGTCTTGTTCTACATGTTGTTTGACTATGTCATGCAAGTCAACAAAGTCCTCGGGTGAGTCAAATTCTGGGAGGTCGATGCCTTTCATCTCTCGATCAATCTTAACCCAGTTGCTTTCGCAATTGACCTATTTTTCTTGAATCTCCCACTGAGGTTCCTGGGAATTTTTCACCCACTATTTGGTCGCTTTCCTTATTCGATCTATGTTGTATTCCCTCAACACCCAAATTACGTTCTCTTCGACGTCTCTACCCTTTTGAACTGCGCTGATGTAATCAATTCTTTCCACTACTTGGTGGACCTTCTCGTGGCATCTTTACATGTCTTTGTAGGTTCCTAGTGCCATAAGGGTGTCTTCTTGGAAGTTGGTTATCCCTACAGTGAAAAGGTGTGGTTCATTCATGAATTTGTCATAGGCATCTTGGCACTCACTTCTAAAAAACAACGTGTCTTGTGGAGTCTTGATAGTATTTCGCCAAATGGCACAGATGATCTAACTCCTTTAGCATAGCAGCCATCTCCTCTTCATATTTTCCCTCTCTATCCATGGTGGCATCTGTGATAGACATCCCCACATCTATAAGCTCATACATCTTGGTTTTCTCTGTGTTAATCAAATTTTCCTCTGTGGTGGTGAGAATCGAATTGTCCAACGTAAGCCTCCTCTTCTTAGTGGTTCTCTTAATGATGGCTTTTCTCTTTCGGTCATAGGAGATTTATTGTATATAGGTGACCTCATCAACAGGTTTGGGCATTTGTTGTTCTCCCCAAGTTAGAGTATTTCCTAGGCTCCCAACTGTGTATATATATTCTAGATTGGGTTCCTGAACCTCTTTTATATGTCTCGATGGCTTAGCTTCCAGTTGTTGCTCATCAACTGGTAAGGTATTTGCCAAAAATGAGGAACCAGGGGAAGGTTTGGTACTTACTTGGTGATCAACTATTGAAATTTCGATTTCCTCTTGTGGAATTTATTCTTCCTGACCTCCCAATCCTAAATCATCCCTCGAGTTGTACATTGGGGTTATTGGTACATCGAGTGGATCAATTTCTAAGGAACTTTTGACCTCATGCTCGCTCTACGGATGGCTTTGAAATGGAGCATCAAGACCCAAGGTAGATTCTCTCTCAGGTTCTTTCTCCTCTGTAATTGACACAGACCCCCCCTACCTCTACCCTGATAGGATCCGCTGACCTCCCAATCAAGGATCATTCTTCCTCTGATGAGTTGAGGCAGCTTTTTGGTTCTTTGTTGGAACCTTTCAAAAAATTCCATATGTCCTTCAGAAACCCCACCTATGCAAACATGCACTAGGTGCAAGCTTCACCTCC